>JAFEMH010003182.1:130000-284091 GCA_022495995.1 Adenophora triphylla var. japonica | reverse complement strand
GCGAGAATAGAAATAGAAGGGGAAGACCATTAATTAGGATAGCATTAGTGTTCATGTAAACGGACCGAGGTGATTGAGGAATAAACTGAATTGAGTTAGATTTTATTATAATTTTCTTGAAATGAGAGGACCATATTTTAATAACAGAGTAGAATTTAGTAAAAACAGTTAAAAGTCTAACCAACAAAATCTACTGGGAAAATTGATCCATTAGTCAAACATGGTAGATGAACAAACTATTACCTCCAACAACATCTCATCAAACTCCACATTTAGTCACTCCAAACAAACACAGTACATCAGACATTCTATCTTTAAATACCTCAAACAACAAGACATTAAACATCATCATAACATTAGCAGAACTTCCAAAAATACCACCTTCTTAATTCAATATATTCTCCCTTTCCTTTCCGATCAACTGTAATGGCTTCTTCAAAGCATTTGTGCTTCCTGCCTCTGTTGGCCATGTTACTACTTTCCCACCTGCATACGACCCTAGCAGTTCGTAACCTGTTGCAAACAGCCACACCTGTGGTGCCTACTCTGCCGACAATACCATCTCTGCCAACACTGCCAACTGGCGCAACATTGCCACCACTGCCAACCGTTCCAACCTTACCAGCACTGCCAACAGCCACATTGCCACCTCTCCCTGCAGCTACCTCATTGCCTACACTGCCAACAATTCCCACCTTACCAAAGCCCGCATTGCCAACACTTGCTCCACTCCCAGCAATTTCTCTGCCTACCCTTCCCACAACTATCCCGGCCATGCCCACAACTATCCCAGCACTTCCTTTCTTCTCACCTCCCCCATCTAACTAGTTCTATGGAATGCCCCAAACTCATTTTTATCAATGAGATTATCTGTTTGGAAGCTTGTTTACAGTTTTTTTTCTGATATTTTCTCTTTTTTGGTATTATGAGTGAGATTGCTTGTAATTTATGTTACTAGCTATATTTATCAGGAGTGTGATTTGTTATTTTGATTGACTTTTACTTGTTTGTTTCAGTTTTTAAAGTTTCTACTCCCCACATTCAAGGTTATCGTCATCTATTGTTAAATCACTAAGGGAAAAAAAAGACACTTTGCACTTTGAAGAAGGAGTGAGCTTAAAACATCCCCATTCGCACATTGTTGGTTCAACACAATAAATCCTCAGCCGAACATGATAAACTAAAGTCAACAGATCAATATCCATCGTCATGTTCTAATAAAATGCATTCCATCAACAAGTATATTTCAGTAAAATCACGTGTAATAACAATATATATTCAGGCAAATGAAGACAAAATAATCAGACAAATTTTGACTTTGTGGCAGTAAGTAGCTAAATTAGCTCATGCATACAGCACAGACTGATACAATGTAGACTTGCTGAGTGAACTTGGCTATTTCCCTTCATAATGTTCTAGTTGGGAGATCCACTCTATAAGATATCAAGGATAATGAATAGGCAAATGATGTCCTACATGGAAATCTCCTTGCTTGTTTTTAATCGAGTTTCTTCAGCTAAAAGCTTGAGGTGTACACTCACTCTGAGATGAAGTACAATGATCACTACGGCACAATTGTATCTTCTCATATTCTATTTTCTCTACACAACACTTCACTAAAATACCAAAACACAATCTCACATTAGAAGTGAATCTCAGCTTCGTTTGTTTTAGAATTAAGAGGAAAGCTTCGTATTTATAGGAGCGCCTTCTAGTATGAAACCCAAATGTGAATTAACTGGTCCCAAGAACATGCAAATTAAGAACTTATGTGGACCTGGCCTTCCCTAGCTAGACCCCCCTCCACGCATAGTGGGAGCTCTAGTAGCACAAGGTTTTTATGGTTAGTTATTTAAATGGTTAGTCATTTTTACTTGTAAAAATGGAAGAGCTAGTAACTTCGGAAAAACAAATCTCACCCCTACTTATGACAACAAGAGCCTCCTCAATTGTTTTCATTTACAACTTTCATCCCTGTCATCTGGTTTGTTAGGCCTAAGTCCTTAAAATCACAGGAATTGAATAGCACATAATTAACTTAAAGTGTTCTTTATGCAAGTCTCTTCCTCGTAATCTCTATGGGGAAATGCAGTCCTCAAATCAAGCTGCTCGATCTCAAGATATGTGATTGCTTCTAAGCCTAATTTTTATCAGATTGATAGCATCTCTAATGAAGGTGAAAAGATCGGTGCTGACTTGAACCTTTTTACCATCAAATAAACCTTGTTATTCACGAGCTTAACATTAACGTTTCGTCACCTTGAATGCTTTTTTCTTGCTACACCTTTCTTACTCTAGGAAGATTAACCAAATCATAATTGAATGGTATGACCTCGCTTGGATTACCCCTACTTAATCTCCCTCCATCCCGGACAAATAGTCCCACTTCCACTTTGGAGGTCAACTTGATTGAATTTGACCAAACTTTTGTGAAAAAATTAATTGTTCTAATGAAATTAAAAAAAAATTGATAAAAGAAGAAGATTTATTAGGAGGAAAAATGGTACAAAGAGTAGAGGACTTAAACGCAAAAACACATGAGAAAGAATAAGGAAAAAAAAAAACATTAAGATAGATACAAAGCAAGCTAACAAAATTGTTGGCCATTAACTATTAGCAACTACTCCCTCCTTCCAAGTACATACTTCACGGTTACTGTTCACGCGTGGATTAAGGAAAAAAATAATGATATAATGTTGTGAGTGTAAAAGTAAAATAGGAGAGAGAATGAGTGGAGGGAATAGTAAATTATAATGGTGTTGTGAGTATTAAAATAATGTAGGAGACAAAGTGTGAAGTATGTAATTGGACGCCCAAAATAGAAAGTGTGAAGTATGTAACTGGACGGAGGGAGTATTTATTAAATTTCATTAGGATTATTAAATCTTCATATACTTTTGGTCAAAGTTCGATCAAATTGACCAGCAAAGTCAAAGTATGACTATCTTTCTAGGATGGAGGGAGTAGTTGATATGCTGGATATAGGAAATATGCTCAATGAGTTTCATTCCCTTTACACTCGTTACGGCTAATCGGCCACTAGTTGAGGTGGTTGTTGCTCCTCAATTCTTTTTCTATTCTAGCTCGCCTTTATCCTTATTCGCTTCAGGTTATATTTACATCTCCCTCATCCCGCTTATCATTCTGAGTTGGGAATGACAATAACTAGAAGATGGGAATGACATCAACTTTGTTAGTGCAAACGGTGGTGTTACCACAAGTGTTGCTAGCACTTCCCAAATGATTTCCAAAATGATTTCCTAAGTACTATCATGTCTTTGAAATTAAATAGTTGTACATTTCTTGATTAAATGCTTATGTACTAATGTGCTTATATTTTCCGTGAGATATTTGTATATAAGTCAGATTTTCAGGATATAATATGGTGGAGTTATGAAGCTAAAAACATGGAGAAGTTTGGAAAGAGAAAGTTACGCATAAATAACGTTTTATGCATAAACTTTCACCAAGGGTTACTTTGTGTCAACAAGCTTCAAAAGCGATGGGAGGACCATTTCAAAGTTGTTGTTGCTGATTCAAAGAGAGTACAAGGTCGAGAAGCTTGGGTGTACAAGGCCATGATGCGTGGACTTGGAGAGGACGGAGTCGGTTGCTACAAAAGGGGGAAGTTGGCGCTAACGACCCACGAAATGAGGACGAGCCAACAACTATCCTCTCTCTCTCTCTACACGACCAAGGCAGCCACAAGGGTGTTAGTTTGAGTAGCCTTCAAGACATTGAAGACTATAAATATGCCAAGAAGGAGACACTTCAAGATATGCCAAATATACACACCTTCTTGCATAAGAGATAGAGTTCTTCTTGGTTCGATTATTTCCTTCCTCCCATACAATATTTCACACTTGAAAACCTTGGTTTCGAGTGTGTGTGTTGGCTAGGAATTCGTTCTTTATCTCTTGTTCCATAGAAATTACATTGTAATAGTTATAGGGAACATCTTTCGGCTTTGTAACTCATTCTTCATAGTGAATATTGTTGGGTTTCAAGGTTCCATGCGCAGCGGAATATTAGCATTAACAACTTAAAACCCATGAGCCTAGGATCCGTTCTATACGATTAAATTGAATACCTACGAGATAGATTTACCAACCTTAATCGCTTTAGATTTTGATCTATCGAACGTATAATTATGTGATTCGTAATCACAAACTTTGATCTTCAAATCTTCGAATCTTCAACTCCTTTGGATCTTCAGATTTGAACTCTAGGCCTTTTATTTGTTTGAACAAATAAAGACCCTCTTTTGGTAATCCACACAAATATGAATGTCGAGAACGATTCTCGGATTGGGAATTGCTAGATTCCAAAAACTTATGGAGGAATATTGAGAGGACTTTTGATTGTGATTTTCTATTGAAAAATTCGGCTAGCTTTTAGGGTTGACGACGGCCTCTCATATTTATACTATAATAGCATGAATATGTTTCCTAATCAAATTAGGAGAACAGTTTGTCACCCACGCACTTGGGTGGCTCAATATGTCGCGCGGTATACTTAGCCAGGCTAAGTATGTCGCGTGACAAAGGTAGCCAGTTTCAGAAACTCTCAATCATTCTTCCTCTAGTTTCAATCAAAAACATTCTAAGTGTGTGTGACCCAATAGGATTGTATTATGTTGGCAATGAGTCCGATCACATCGACCCTCATAAGACATAAGCGGACTCTAGCAAGCCATTATGTCTACCCAAATAATACAACATAAGAGTTCATGCTTCCATAATAGTAATAATTTCACAATCCCTTTGTCACACGATGTCATATTGAACATAAGTCATGGTCATTGTCAACTTACATTGTTCAATGCTTTCTCGATTCCGAATATGTTGATCAACCAAGTATCCATGAGTCTCTATCATGTTCCTTGAGTGTGGCCACACATTTCATCAACACTATTCTACGATGGGCCCAAGCCAACAGCTCTCTTACGAGGGACAAATCCCATCTTGACTTATCATTCTTCCCTACAGGAATCCGTAATGCCAACATAGCCCTTATTGCTACCCGGTTAAGGATAACTTTGGAGCTACATCTAACAACACGTTCATCAAGTGGAAGACAATGATAATCTCAGAGGTCTAAGGATTCTAATGACACTACTATTTTTGAGATTTAATTATGACATTTGACCATGACATAAATCTCAGCGGGTCAAGTCCAGTCCACTTTGTTATCTAACAAGTACCCATAAATCTAATGTGCATCTCTATGCAAATAATCATCATATGATTATCCATCAGCATTTATACCAGTTATTTACAAGTTTGTAATGTGCATCTCTATGCATATGATCATCTCTATGATCATCCATTACCAACTTGCACTAAATAACTAGGGACACAGATTAATATAATAAACATGCAAAACATATATTAATCAAAATAAAATTTCTCTTTTATTAATGATAAAGACGATACATAAAGGTTTATAGAAACTATAAGCCTAGGGCACAAACACTAACAGCTCCCACTTGCACTAGGCCCAATCTCCCATGTATCGTATACCCATGGACCTAACATGACCATCATGCTTCGCTTGTGCTAGCGGCTTTGTAAGTGGATTGCTAATGTTGTCGTCGGTTGATACTCTGCATATCTTGACATCTCCTCTTTCTATGATTTCTCGAATCACATGGAAACGTCTAAGAATGTGTTTGGATCTTTGGTGTGACCTTGGTTCCTTTGCTTGTGCAATGGCACCATTGTTGTCCTGGTAAAGCTCTATCGGATTAGTGATGCTTGGAACAATTTCCAAATCACTAACGAACTTCTTGATCAGCTGCCTCTTTAGGCTGCGTCGGATCTTTGCTATGTACTCGGCTTCGGTTGTAGAATCAGTGGTACTTTGCTTGGAACTCTTCCAACAAACCGCACCTCCGTTAAGCATAAACACAAACCCCGATTGCGACTTAAAAGTCATCTTTGTCGGTTTGGAAGCTAGCATATGTGTAGCCTTTTACAACAAGATCTTCTTCCATTCCTCCAAAAACCAGAACGCATCCTTAGTTCTTCGTAAGTACTTAAGGATAGTCTTGCTTGCTATCCCAATGGCTTTCGCCGGATTAGATTGGTATCGACTCGTGGTGCTCAAAGCTTATGCGAGACATCCGGTCTAGTGCATATCATGGCGTACATGATGGATCCAATTGCCGAAGCATACGGAATCGCAGTCATTCTCTTTGCTCATCAATAGTCTTAGGACATTGATTCTTGCTAAGAGTTACGCCATGACCTCTTGCGCAAGTTCTCCCTCTTAGAATTTTCCATCTTGAATCTTCTAAGGACCTTTGTCAATATATGTACTTTGACTCAAACCAATCATCCTTCTAGATCTATCTCTATAGATCTTAATGCCAAGAATATAAGAGGCTTCACCCATATCTTTCATTGAAAAACACTTTCCTAACCAAGACTTGACAGGATTGACGGGTGCGGGAATGTCATTTCCAATGATTAAGATATCATCGACATACGGTATTAGAAAAAGCACTTTGCTCCCACTGATTTTCTTGTATACACAAGGTTCATCTTCGTTTTTGATGAAACCAAACTCTTTGACGATTCATCAAAACGTAGATTCCAACTCCTAGAAGCTTGCTTTAATCCATATATGGACCTTTGCAACTTGCACACTTTATTAGAATTCTTTGGATCGACAAAACCTTCGGGTTGTGTCATATACACATCCTCAAGTAACTTCCCATTTAGGAAAATTTGTTTTGACATCCATTTGCCATATCTCATAGTCATAATATGCGGCTATGGCAATCAGAATTCCTAATAGACTTAAGCATTGTCATAGCAGCGAAAAGGTTTCATCATAGTCTATACCGTAGATACGCCTATATCCCTTTGCTACAAGCCTAGCTTTGTAAGTGTGCACCTTCCCATCCATGTCGGTCTTTTTCTTGAAGACCCACTTGCACCCTATGGTTTTGCACCTTCGGGTGGATCAATCAAGTTCCAAACTTGATTATCATCCATGGATTGGATTTCGGACTTCATGGCTCCAAGCCATTTTTCCGAATCCGGAGCGGACATCGCCTCTTGATAGGAAGTCGGTTCGTCATTCTCAATGACTTCCACTTCATTACTTTCCGATACAAGAAATCCATATCTCTCGGGCTCGGATCGTAACCTATCGGATCGACGACGGACTTGAGTATCTTGAACCGGTTCCACAACTCCTTGTGAACTTGGTTCCGTCTCTACACCCTTGGCTCAATGTTGTCTTCGGGTTCTTGAACTTCTTCAAGATCAATTTTACTCCCACTAGTTCCCTTATTGGCTTGTTTCTCAAGGAAGGTACCATATTGAGCAACAAATACTTTGTTCTCGGTGCGGTTGTAAAATTGATATCCTTTTGTTTCCTTAGGATAACCCGAAGACACATTTGTCGGATTTTGGTTCTAGCTTATCGGAGACAAGTCTCTTCACATAAGCATCGCAACCCCAAATCTTCATGAAAGAAATATTCGGTTTCTTTCCCCACCACATCTCATTATGGTGATTTAGGAGCTAGATTTAGTAGGAACTTCTGTTTAGTGTGAAAACTGCGAGTCTCTAATGCATGTCCCCAAAAGGATATAGGAAGGTCAACTTGACTCATCATCGATCGAACCATGTCCAACAAGGTTCTATTTCTCCTCTCAGACACCCCATTCCATTGTGGTGTCGCGCGAGGTGGAAGATAACTGCGAAACGATTCCACAGTTTTTGAGATGATAGTCAAATTCTTGGCTCAAATATTCGCCACCTCGATCGGATCGAAGTGCTTTAATCGTCTTGCCAAGTTGATTTTGTACTTCATTTTGAAATATTCGAAATATCTCAAACGCTTCACTTTTGTGCTTCATCGAGATAGAGCATAGCCATATCTTGATAAGTCATCGGTGAACGTAATGGAAGTACAGAAATCCGCCTCTAGCAATGCTTTGCTCATTGGTCCATATACATCGGTATGTACTAGACCCAATAAGTCACTAGCCCTTTCACTACTCTTAGTGTAAGGTGGTTTGGTCATTTTCCCAATAAACAAGATTCGCAAACATCATATGATTCATAATCACATGAGTGCTAAGTATCCATCTTTATGGAGTTTAGAAATGCGTTTCTCATTTATGTGACCAAGCTGGCAATGCCACATGAATGTGTTGTTCACATCATTTGGTTTGGACTTCTTACTCACATTATAAATATTTTTCAATATTACTTTCTTTCTCAACATTAAGGACATAAAGGCCATTAAATGAGTTTGCAATACCATAAAGCATATCATTTAAATAGATAGATAACTTATTATTCGCAATAATAAAAGTTAAATCCTTCTTTGTCCAAATAAGAAAGCAGAAATAATATTTCTACTCAAATCCGGAACATAATAACAATTGTTCAAAACAAGTATTAGTCCGCTAGGTAAAGTGACTTCATAAGTCCCTACGGCTAATGCGGCAACACTTGCTCCATTCCCTACACGTAGGTCTACTTCACCTTGTTTGAGTAGCCTTCTATCTTTTAGTCCTTGCACATTTAGACAAATGTGGGATCACACATCCAGTATCACATACCCAAGAACTAGAAGTAGAAAGGAAAATATCTATAACATAGATACTTGAATCAGTAGCAATCATATTGCCCTTTTTCATACCTTCCTTATTAGCCTTGCGGTTTTGCTTCCAATGATCAATCTCATTGTCATGGAAGTAAACCGCATCCTTTTGAGACCTTTTTAGTTTTAGCCTCGGTGGCAATGGCAACCTTTGCCTTAGGCTTAGCAACACTTGCTTTACCTTTGCCCTTTTCAATGACGGATCGCATTGACGAGTTTTGTTTAATGCCATTTGATCTACAATAAGATATGCAACATATGAACACATATAAGTATCCAACACATTTATCATTCAAGAGACAAATATAGTATTTCACAAATACTCCCACTAAATTATACACCTTCAAATACAAGCATGTATCATATAATTACAATGGGCTAAGATCCATATTTCACTTCAATTTTGGTTTAAGCGAGTCAATGCCCAAAAATTAAGTTATTTAGGTAGATAACATTTATCAATCACATCATATGTGACTCTTAGATCCTTTATGAGATTTTAGACATCATATGTCAAAACATGTTTTTAATCTCATCTTATGCCTTGGGTCAAAAACTCTTTTGAAAACACCAATTAAGTCTAACCAATTTCAAACGTTATGAGATACATAGAACGATGCACCCAACTGAGTCGAAACTACATCAACCCTTACCTCATCTTGCTCCATACTAGAATAGAATGATGTACCCAGGCGAGTCGAAACTACATCAACCTATCCCAATACTTCTCAAGTGTTTTACTTTCGGGGTGGCATAAAACTTAAACATTAAATGAAGGTTCTTTAAAAATTAGATTATAAGCATATCGACAAAGATAGCTGTAAAGTACACCGGGTAAGTTCCCGGGAGAGCGGTGAGCCACAAGGACTACTTAAGTACCCAATCCTTAGACGAACTCTCCTAGACATGTACAACTACAATATCGGTTTGATTGCAACATAATTCTACTTGTAAAGGTGACTTGTTTCATAAACAATCGAGACACTAACTTGTTTCTCATAAACAATTAGTAAACCATAATTCAATGTTCAAAACATTCTAGAATTATAACGAGTTCTTCATGCAATGCAATAATTAATAAAACACCTTTTAAACAATTTAGCAAGCATAAGAACACAAAATAATCATGCAACGCAACAATTAAATAAACATCTTTTAATTAATTAAGCAAGCATAAGAACATATAATAATCATGCAACGCAACAATTAAATAAACATCTTTTAATTAATTAAGCAAGCATAAGAACATATAATAATCATGCAACGCAACAATTAAATAAACATCTTTTAATTAATTAAGCGAGACATAATTATTATACAATTCTAGCATAGATTTATAAACGATTTGTTTCTCATAAACAATCGAGATTCCTTCAAATTTTGCGTAAAGCGACTTGTTTCTCATAAACAATCGAGAAAACCAAAATTTAATGTTTCAACCAAACATTTAGGAATTCTCAATTCAATGTTTCAACTAAACATCTAATAAAATTCTTAACACTTAAGAACAAATAATTCATGCATCGCAATAATTAATAAAAACACATTTAAATTAATTAAGCATGCATAAATAATGAATTAATCTAGCATAGACCTATAAACTTAATTTCCAGAAATTTATAGCATCAGATTAAGACATAAAACATCTCGGATTATCAACATAATCCGCAGATTAGAGAAAATTTAAACAAAGGCGGATCTGCCGAGATCTGGCTTATTATGTCGGCGTGACATAATCGGCCCGGTGGCTAGTTATGTCGCGTGACATAGCGGCGGATAACCAGATTTCCTCATGTGGCCTACTATGTCGCACGACATAGGTAGCCCGATTCGCGAGATTTCAGATTTCAATCAATTCGAGATTATATGCAATTAAATCATATAAACAACTTTTTGATTTAATTCAACATAATCGAAACCGATTTAACATAGATTAGCAAATTGTTTCACATAAACAATTAAATCTAATTCATACAAAGCAAGCCTAGAACATTTATAAACAATTTATAACGACTTTCTAGCATGCCAATTCGAATCTAACCATACGAACGGGGCTCACGATACCCTTTGTTGGGTTTCGAGGTTCCATGCGCGGCGGAATTTTAGCATTAATAACTTAAAACCCATGAGCCTAGGATCCGTTCTATACGATTAAATTGAATACCTACGAGATAGATTTACCAACCTTAATCGCTTTCCGGTTTTGATCTATCGAACGTTATAATTATGTGATTCGTAATCACAAACTTTGATCTTCAAATCTTCGAATCTTCAACTCCTTTGGATCTTGATTTGAACTCTAGGCCTTTTATTTGTTTGAACAAATAAAAACCCTCTTTTGGTAATCCACACAAATATGAATGTCGAGAACGATTCTCGGATTGGGAATTGCTAGATTCCAAAAACTTATGGAAGAATATTGAGAGGACTTTTTGATTGTGATTTTCTATTGAAAAATTTCGGCTAGCTTTTAGGGTTGACGGCCCTCTCATATTTATACTACAATAGCATGAATATGTTTCCTAATCAAATTAGGAGAACGAGTTTGTCACCCACGCACAGTGGCTCAATATGTCGCGCGGTATACTTAGCCACTGGCTAAGTATGTCGCGCGACAAAGGTAGCCAGTTTCAGAGACTCTCAATCATTCTTCCTCTAGTTTCAATCAAAAACATTCTAAGTGTGTGTGACCCAATAGGATTGTATTATGTTGGCAATGAGTCCGATCACATCGACCCTCATAAGACATAAGCGGACTCTAGCAAGCCATTATGTCTACCCAAATAATACAACATAAGAGTTCATGCTTCCATGATAGTAATAGTTTCACAATCCCTTTGTCACACGATGTCATATTGAACATAAGTCATGGTCATTGTCAACTTACATTGTTCAATGCTTTCTCGATTCCGAATATGTTGATCAACCAAGTATCCATGATCTCTATCATGTTCCTTGAGTGTGGCCACACATTTCATCAACACTATTCTACGAGGGGCCCAAGCCAACATCTCTCTTACGAGGGACAAATCTCATCTTGACTTATCATTCTTCCCTACGGGAATCCCGTAATGCCAACATAGCCCTTATTGCTACCGGTTAAGGATAACTTTAGACTACATCTAACAACACGTTCATCAAGTGGAAGACAATGATAATCTCGGGTCTAAGGATTCTAATGACACTATTACTATTTGAGATTTAATTATGACATTTGACCATGACATAAATCTCAAGCGGGTCAGAATCCAGTCACTTGTTCTCTAACAAGTACCCATAAATCTAATGTGCATCTCTATGCAAATAATCATCATATGATTATCCATTAGCATTTATACTAGTTATTTACAAGTTTGTAATGTGCATTTTCATGCATATGATCATTTCTATGTTCATCCATTACCAACTTACACTAAATAACTAGGGACACGATTAATATAATAAACATGCAAAACATATATTAATCAAAATAAAATTTCTCTTTTATTAATGATAAAGACGATACGTAAAGGTTTATAGAAACTATAAGCCTAGGGCACAAACACTAACGGCTCCCGCTTTCGCACTAGGCCCAATCTCCCATGTATCGTATACCCATGGACCTAACATGACCATCATGCTTCGCTTGTGCTAGCGGCTTTGTAAGTGGATCGCTAATGTTGTCGTCGGTTGATACTCTGCATATCTTGACATCTCCTCTTTCTATGATTTCTCGAATCACATGGAAACGTCTAAGAATGTGTTTGGATCTTTGGTGTGACCTTGGTTCCTTTGCTTGTGCAATGGCACCATTGTTGTCCATGATAAAGCTCTATCGGATTAGTGATACTTGGAACAACTTCCAAATCACTAATGAACTTCTTGATCCAAAGCGCCTCTTTAGGCTGCATCGGATCTTTGCTATGTACTCGGCCTCGGTTGTAGAATGTTGTGGTACTTTGCTTGGAACTCTTCCAACAAACCGCACCTCGTTAAGCATAAACACAAACCCGATTGCGACTTAAAGTCATCTTTGTCGGTTTTGGAAGCTAGCATCTGTGTAACCTTTTACAACAAGATCTTCTTCCATTCCTCCAAAAACCAAGAACGCATCCTTAGTTCTTCGTAAGTACTTAAGGATGGTCTTGGTGCTATCCAATGGCTTTCGCCGGATTAGATTGGTATCGACTCGTGGTGCTCAAAGCATACGAGACATCGGTCTAGTGCATATCATGGCGTACATGATGGATCCAATTGCCGAAGCATACGGAATCGCAGTCATTCTCTTTTTGCTCATCAATAGTCTTAGGACATTGATTCTTGCTAAGAGTTACGCCATGACCTGCTTGGCAAGTTCCCTCTCTTAGAATTTTCCATCTTGAATCTTCTAAGGACCTTGTCAATATATGTACTTTGACTCAAACCAATCATCCTTCTAGATCTATCTCTATAGATCTTAATGCCAAGAATATAAGAGGCTTCACCCATATCTTTCATTGAAAAACACTTTCCTAACCAAGACTTGACGCAGTGCGAAGTGCGGGAATGTCATTTCCAATGATTAAGATATCATCGACATATAGTATTAGAAAAAGCACTTTGCTCCCACTGATTTTCTTGTATACACAAGGTTCATCTTCGTTCTTGATGAAACCAAACTCTTTGACCGATTCATCAAAACGTAGATTCCAACTCCTAGAAGCTTGCTTTAATCCATATATGGACCTTTGCAACTTGCACACTTTATTAGAATTCTTTGGATCGACAAAACCTTCGGGTTGTGTCATATACACATCCTCAAGTAACTTCCCATTTAGGAAAGCTGTTTTGACATCCATTTGCCATATCTCATAGTCATAATATGCGGCTATGGCAATCGAATTCTAATAGACTTAAGCATCGCAACGGGCGAAAAGGTTTCATCATAGTCAATACCATGAGTGCGCCTATATCCCTTTGCTACAAGCCTAGCTTTGTAAGTGTGCACCTTCCCATCCATGTCGGTCTTTTTCTTGAAGACCCACTTGCACCCTATGGTTTTTACACCTTCGGGTGGATCAATCAAGTTCCAAACTTGATTATCATCCATGGATTGGATTTCGGACTTCATGGCTCCAAGCCATTTTTCCGAATCCGGAGCGGACATCGCCTCTTGATAGGAAGTCGGTTCGTCATTCTCAATGACTTCCACTTCATTACTTTCCGATACAAGAAATCCATATCTCTCGGGCTCGGATCGTAACCTATCAGATCGACGACGGACTTGAGTATCTTGAACCGGTTCCACAACTCCTTGTGAACTTGGTTCCGTCTCTACCCTTGGCTCAAATGTTGTCTTCGGGTTCTTGAACTTCTTCAAGATCAATTTTACTCCCACTAGTTCCCTTATTGAGAAACTGTTTCTCAAGGAAGGTACCATATTGAGCAACAAACACTTTGTTCTCAGTGCGGTTGTAAAATTGATATCCTTTTGTTTCCTTAGGATAACCCGAAGACACATTTGTCGATTTTGGTTCTAGCTTATCGGAGACAAGTCTCTTCACATAAGCATCGCAACCCCAAATCTTCATGAAAGAAATATTCGGTTTCTTTCCCCACCACATCTCATATGGTGATTTAGGAGCCGATTTAGTAGGGAACTCTGTTTAGTGTGAAAACTGCAGTCTCTAATGCATGTCCCAAAGGATATAGGAAGGTCAACTTGACTCATCATCGATCGAACCATGTCTAACAAGGTTCTATTTCTCCTCTCCGACACCCCATTCCATTGTGGTGTCGCGGGTGAAGATAACTCGAAACGATTCCACGGTTTTGAGATGATAGTCAAATTCTTGGCTCAAATATTCGCCACCTCGATCGGATCGAAGTGCTTTAATCGTCTTGCCAAGTTGATTTTTGTACTTCATTTTGAAATATTCGAAATATCTCAAACGCTTCACTTTTGTGCTTCATCGAGATAGACATAGCCATATCTTGATAAGTCATCGGTGAACGTAATGAAGTACCGAAATCCGCCTCTAGCAATCTTGCTCATTGGTCCACATACATCGGTATGTACTAGACCCAATAAGTCACTAGCCCTTTCACTACTCTTGGTGTAAGGTGGTTTGGTCATTTTTCCCAATAAACAAGATTCGCAAACATCATATGATTCATAATCACATGAGTCTAAGTATCCATCTTTATGGAGTTTAGAAATGCGTTTCTCATTTATGTGACCAAGCCGGCAATGCCACATGAATGTGTTGTTCACATCATTTGGTTTGGACTTCTTACTCACATTATAAATATTTTCAATATTACTTTCTTTCTCAACATTAAGGACATAAAGGCCATTAAATGAGTTTGCAATACCATAAAGCATATCATTTAAATAGATAGATAACTTATTATTCGCAATAATAAAGTTAAATCCTTCTTTGTCCAAATAAGAAACTGAAATAATATTTCTACTCAAATCAGCGGAACATAATAACAATTGTTCAAAACAAGTATTAGTCCACTAGGTAAAGTGACTTCATAAGTCCCTACGGCTAATGCAAAGCAACACTTGCTCCATTCCCTACACGTAGGTCTACTTCACCTTGTTTGAGTAGCCTTCTATCTTTTAGTCACTTGCACATTTAGACAAATGTGGGATCCACATCCAGGTATCACATACCCAAGAACTAGAAGTAGAAAGGAAAATATCTATAACATAGATACTTGAATCGGTAGCAATCATATTGCCCTTCTTCATACCTTCCTTATTAGCCTTGCAATTTTGCTTCCAATGATCAATCTCATTGTCATGGAAGTAAACCGCATCCTTTGAGACCTTTTGGGTTTAGTCTCATTGGCAATGGCAACCTTTGCCTTAGGCTTAGCAACACTTGCTTTACCTTTGCCCTTTCAATGACGGATCGCGGTGACGAGTTTTGTTTAATGCCATTTGATCTACAATAAGATATGCAACATATGAACACATATAAGTATCCAACACATTTTATCATTCAAGAGCCAAATATAGTATTTCACAAATACTCCCACTAAATTATACACCTTCAAATACAAGCATGTATCATATAATTATAATGGGCTAAGATCCATATTTCACTTCAATTTTGGTTTAAGCGAGTCAATGCCCAAAATTAAGTTATTTAGGTAGATAACATTTATCAATCACATCATATGTGACTCTTAGATCCTTTATGAGATTTTAGACATCATATGTCAAAACATGTTTTAATCTCATCTTATGCCTTGGGTCAAAACTCTTTTGAAAGCACCAATTAAGTCTAACCAATTTCAACCGTATGAGATACTTAGAACGATGCACCCAACTCGAGTCGAAACTACATCAACCCTTATCTCATCTTGCTCCATACTAGAATAGAATGATGTACCCAACCGAGTCGAAACTACATCAACCTATTCCAATACTTCTCAAGTGTTTTACTTTCGGGGTGGCATAAAACTTAAACATTAAATGAAGGTTCTTTAAAAATAGATTATAAGCATATCAATAAAGATAGCGTAAAGTACACCAGGTAAGTTCCCAGGAAACTGGTGAGCCACAAGGACTACTTAAGTACCCAATCCTTAGACAGAACTCTCTCTAGACATGTACAACTACAATATCAGTTTGATTGCAACATAATTCTATTTGTAAAGCTGACTTGTTTCATAAACAATCAGACACTAACTTGTTTCTCATAAACAATTAGTAAACCATAATTCAATGTTCAAAACATTCTAGAATTATAACAGTTCTTCATGCAATGCAATAATTAATAAAACACTTTTTTAAACAATTAAGCAAGCATAAGAACACTTAATAATCATGCAACACAACAATTAATTAAACATCTTTTAATTAATTAAGTGAGCATAAGAACATATAATAATCATGCAACGCAACAATTAAATAAACATCTTTTAATTAATTAAGCGAGCATAAGAACATATAATAATCATGCAACGCAACAATTAAATAAACATCTTTTAATTAATTAAGCAGACATAATTATTATACAATTCTAGCATAGATTTATAAACAGATTTGTTTCTCATAAACAATCAGATTCCTTCAAATTTTGCGTAACCGACTTGTTTCTCATAAACAATCGAAAACCAAAATTCAATGTTTCAACTAAACATTTAGGGAATTCTCAATTCAATGTTTCAACTAAACATCTAATAAAAATTCTTAACACTTAAGAACAAATAATTCATGCATCGCAATAATTAATAAAAACACATTTAAATTAATTAAGCATACATAAATAATGAATTAATCTAGTATAGACCTATAAACTTAATTTCCGTAAATTTATAGCATCAGATTAATACATAAAACATCTCGAGATTATTAACATAATCATAGATTAGCGAGAAAATTTAAACAAACCGATCTCAAGCCAGACTCGGCTTATTATGTCGCGTGATTACATCCAATCGGCCCGGTGGCTAGTTATGTCGCGTGACATAACCGGCGGATATAACCAGGGTATTTCCTCAAGCGGCCTATTATGTCGCACGACATAGGTGGCCGATTCGGGAGATTTCCAGTGTGTATTTCAATCAATTCGTATTATATGCAATTAAATCCTATAAACAACCTTTTAACAGATTTAATTCAACATAATCAGAAACCGATTTAACATAGATTAGCAAATTGTTTCACATAAACAATTAAATCTAATTCATTCAAAGCAAGCCTAGAACATTTATAAACAATTTATAACAACTTTCTAGCATGCCAATTCGAATCTAACCATACGAACGGGGCTACGATACCGGCTGTTGGGTTTCAAGGATCCATGCGCGTGGAATTTTAGCATTAATAACTTAAAACCCATGATCCTAGGATCCGTTCTATACGATTAAATTGAATTCCTACGAGATAGATTTACCAACCTTAATCGCTTTCCGGTTTTGATCTATCGAACGTATAATTATGTGATTCGTAATCACAAACTTTGATCTTCAAATCTTCGAATCTTCAACTCCTTTGGATCTTCGTATTTGAACTCTAGGCCTTTGATTTGTTTGAACAAATTAAGACCCTCTTTTGGTAATCCACACAAATATGAATGTCGAGAACGATTCTCGGATTGGGAATTGCTAGATTCCAAAACTTATGGAAGAATATTGAGAGGACTTTTGATTGTGATTTTTATTGAAAAATTTCGGCTGGCTTTTAGGGTTGACAGCCCTCTCATATTTATACTACAATAGCATGAATATGTTTCCTAATCAAATTAGGAGAACAGGCTGTCACCCACGCCTGGTGGCTCAATATGTCGCGCGGTATACTTAGCCACTGGCTAAGTATGTCGCACGACAAAGGTAGCCAGATTTCGAGACTCTCAATCATTCTTCCTCTAGTTTCAATCAAAACATTCTAAGTGTGTGTGACCCAATAGGATTGTATTATGTTGGCAATGAGTCCGATCACATCGACCCTCATAAGACATAAGCGGACTCTAGCAAGCCATTATGTCTACCCAAATAATACAACATAAGAGTTCATGCTTCCACAATAGTAATAATGTCACAATCCCTTTGTCACACGATGTCATATTGAACATAAGTCATGGTCAATATCAACTTACATTGTTCAATGCTTTCTCGATTCCGAATATGTTGATCAACCAAGTATCCATGATCTCTATCATGTTCCTTGAGTGTGGCCACACATTTCATCAACACTATTCTACGAGGGGCCCAAGCCAACATCTCTCTAACGTAGGGACAAATCCCATCTTGAGCTTATCATTCTTCCCTACAGGAATCCCGTAATGCCAACATAGTCCTTATTGCTACCCTGTTAAGGATAACTTTAGACTACATCTAACAATACGTTCATCAAGTGGAAGACAATGATAATCTCAGGTCTAAGGATTCTAATGACACTATTATTTTGAGATTTAATTATGACATTTGACCATGACATAAATCTCAAGCGGGTCAAGTCCAGTCACTTGTTCTCTAACAAGTACCCATAAATCCAATGTGCATCGCTATGCAAATAATCATCATATGATTATCCATTAGCATTTATACTAGTTATTTACAAGTTGTAATGTGCATTTTCATGCATATGATCATTTCCATGTTCATCCATTACCAACTTTCACTAAATAACTAGGGACACAGATTAATATAATAAACATGCAAAACATATATTAATCAAAATAAAATTTCTCTTTTATTAATGACAAAGACGATACATAAAGGTTTATAGAAACTATAAGCCTAGGGCACAAACACTAACACTATAGAGATAGACCTTTATGTAATGTCATTGTTCATTTATATATGAGATTGTTTCTTTGATTATTATATGTGTTTGCATGTTTAGTTATAATAATCGTGTCCCTAGTACTTATGAAGCACTAGTATGAAGTCTAATGGATAATCATGTGATGATTATATGCATGGAGATGCACATTAGATTCATGGGTACTTGTTAGAGAACAAGGTACTGGACTTGACCCATTATGAGATTTATGTCATGGTCAAATGTCATAATTAAATCTCATATAGTCATATCATTGATATCCTTTTACCTGAGATTATCATCGTCTTCCGCTCGATGAATATCATGTTTGATATAGTTTAACGTTGTCTTTAACCGGATGACAATAAGGGCTATCATTGGCATGGTATGATTCTTGTTGGGAAGAATGATAAGTCAAGATGGAAATTGTCCCTCGTAAAGAGAGATGTTTCTAGGCCACTCGTAAGTAAGATTGATGTAGTGCATGGCCATGCCCGAATGAATTAATGTGATTAATGTCATTCGATTAATCAATTTACTTGATAACGAGAAAGCATTGAACAATATGAGTTGACGTGGACCATGACTCATATTCAATATAACATCGTGTGACAATGGGATTGTGATATGTTCTATATAGGAAAATCGAACTTGATATTATACTATTTGGGTAGGCATGATGGCTTGCTAGAGTCCGCTCATGTCTTATGAGGATCGATGTGATCGGACTCATTGCCAACATAGTATGGTCCTATGGGGTCACACGCATCGAACGAATTGTCAAAAAATGAAGAATATGGGTTCTCTATGCTCAGGGGACGACTCGTCCCCAGTCTGAACTAACTATTCCCCATAAAGGGGACGGATGATTCAGAGGGGGTGTCCTGAGGGACGACTCGTGCTCTGGGGCACGAGTCGTGCCCAAAGGGACGACTCGTCCCGTGAGCAAAGCCAAGTCGTGCCTCTTGAGGGGACGCCAGAATCAGTGGGGTGTGCAAAGGGGACGACTCGTGCCCTGGGGGACGAGTCATCCCATCGGGCCTGGACTGATACGTAAATGACCTAATTTTAGGGTTTTCGCAAAGGGCTTTTATTTGTAACGTATAAGTACTTGCCCCTGGTTGCTCTAGCCGTCATTAGAACGTTGCTTCGAGAGAAACACCAAGAGTGAGAGATTTCAATTGAGAATTGAGAATCAAACACCACCAAATCCATTGTTCTTCATTGATTGAAAGGTGTTTCAATCAATAGGATCTAGCAATACTCCTAGAAGAGTTCTAGGGTTCGTTCTTCGCGTGGATACACATAGAGGATCTTCGCTTGTCAAGATCTTTAGTTCGTGATTCCCGTTCGTTCATCAAGGATTAACAAGGTCATTCAATCTGGAGTCGGGTCAAGTTTATCAAAGGCAAAAGCATTCAAGGTTGGTATTTCTATTTCATCTTTTCTTAATTAATCATCTAGAACGGATTCTAGGGCTTGGGGTTTTTCGAGTTATTGCATTATTCCGCTGCGCATGGACCCTCGAAACCCAACAGTTAAACCCAAGTAAATGTGTGTTCGGAGTAACAGCTGGAAAGTTCTTGGGCTTCATGGTATCACAAAGGGGAATTGAGGTGAACCCCGAAAAAATCAAGGCACTCATTGACATGAAGGAACCTACCACCATCAAGGAGGTTCAAAGATTAAATGGAAGAATAGCGGCACTTGGAAGATTCATTGCCAAATCCGCCGAAAAGTAATCGCCTTCTTCAAGGTAATTGAAGGGTACCAAGAGCTTCTCTGGACTCCCGAGATGCTCAGAAGCATTCCTCCAATTGAAGGAGTACTTGGGTTCCCCTTCCCTTGCTTAGCGATCCGGATCTTGGTGAGATGCGCTATGTATTCCTAGCCGCCGCCGCATCACGTCAGCTTTGTCGCGCCATTCTAGGGCACGAAATGACATTTAAGGAACACAGAAGCCAGTCTACTATGTCTCTAAGGCATTTTCAGACGTAGAGAGCAGATATTTCAACGTGGAAAAGATAGCGTACGCACTAGTTATTGCCTCAAGAAAACTACGTGCCTACTTTTCTGCGCATCCCATCACTGTGTATACCAACGAACCACTGAAGAAAATTCTACATAAATTGGATGGCTCCGGACGTCTCCTGAATTGGTCTATCGCTCTTACCGAGTTTGATATCACTTACCAACCAAGGAAGACCCTCCTGGCACAGCCCTTGGTTGACTTCATGGTTGAGACTGCCTTCATGGGTGAACACGTCCCCACTTACCGTAAGCAAAACACGATGGAAGAGGATGAAGAGTCTCACATCGAACTCCCGTCCAATTGTTGGGTCTTATACATGGATGGATCAGCTACAAAGGAGAGAAGCGAAGCTGGGGTTGTACTAGCAAGTCCGAAAGGAGAGTACACCATGTAAGACATTATTCGATTTAAGTTCCCTGCCTCCAACAACCAAGCGAAATACGAAGCTCTAATATTTGGTATTGAGTTGGCCTCCTATTATGGAGCAACAAAGGTGGCGGCATTCTGTGACTCCCAACTTGTTGTCGAACAAGTGA
This sequence comes from Adenophora triphylla var. japonica, assembly GCA_022495995.1. NCBI lineage: Eukaryota > Viridiplantae > Streptophyta > Magnoliopsida > Asterales > Campanulaceae > Adenophora > Adenophora triphylla. The sequence goes on along the minus strand of JAFEMH010003182.1, from coordinate 262,655 downwards.
AGGGAGAGTATAACACCCAAAATCCCACCCTTACCAAATATAGAGACCTTGTCCTAGACATGACGAAGAAGATGTAATTTTTCGAAATCAAGCAAATAGGCAGGGAAGCTAACCAAATCGTGGACGTTCTATCTAAACTAGCGACTATGGATGTGTCTGAGTCTAACTCCAATCCATACGTAGTTTTTGCTAAAGAACTCGCATATAAAAGGCCACAAGTCATGCTCCTAGATGGAGAGGAGAGATGCTGGATCAATGACTACATAGACTACATCGAGAAGAGCCGACTCCCGAAAGATGAAGCATAAGCCAAACTTATCAAGAAGAGGTCACCAAGGTTCGTTGTGATGAATGGAGTCCTCTACCAAAGATCTTTCACTAAGCCCCTGCTAAGGTGTGTCTACCCCAAGGAAATTGAGAATCTCTTAGCAGAAGTACATAAAGGCGTTTGCGGCGGACACCCGGGGGCCAGAACCTTAGCCGACAAGATCATCTCGCTAGGTTATTATTGGCCAAACCTGAGGGAGGACGCGCACGCCTACGTGAGAAAATGTGATAAGTGCTAGAGATTCTCCGACATTCCTAGACTACCGGCAGTTGAGCAGACACTAGTAATACCTACGTGGCCATTTGATATGTGGGGGATCGATATCATCGGACCCTTCCCTCCCGCCTGAGGCAATTGCAAGTATGTGATAGTAGCTGTTGATTACTTTTCCAAATGGATAGAAGCAAAAGCATTAGCCAAGATAACGGAAGAGAACGCAATCAAATTTGTCCACGACCACATCTGTTGTCAATTCGGACTCCCTCACACAATTGTTTCTGATTATGGACTCCAATTTTCTTCGGCATTTACAACAGAGTTGGGAAGAGTCAAAGTCCGCCATGCAAAGTCATCTGTAAGCAGACCCCAAGGCAACGGTCAAGCAGAGGCCGCCAAAAAATTAGTCCGAACAGCCCTTACTAAGAACCTTGAAGGACGCGAGGAAAGATGGTTGGACGAACTTCACCTAGCTTTATGGATTGTTCGCACAACCACCCGGGGGCCAACCGGGGAAACCCCATTCGCACTGACCTTCGGTTCTGAGGCTATGGCACCCGCTGAGATGGCCATCCCCACTGTGAGAAATTCCCATTATGATGAGTAAGTCAACAAGGTCAATAGGTTCCTAGACCTAGACTTGATAGATGAAAAGGGACTAGCTGCACAGATGAGGATGGTAAACTACAAGCAAAGGACCAAGGCATACCATGACAAGAGGGTCATCAGAAGAGTATTCCAAGTAGGCAATTGGGTACTTAGAAAAATTGAAGCAACTGGCCAGAAGGCAGAACAAAACAAGCTCTCCCCAAATTGGGACGGTCCCTATATTATCACTCAAGTCATTCGAGAAGGGACCTACAGATTGAAGACTAAGGAGGGGAAAGAGCTCAAGCACCCATGGCATTCCGACAACCTTCGAAAGTATTATCATTAATGTTAGTCTATTTTTTTGCAATATGTTAGTTTTCTGCTTTCGGTCTTTTACTTTTTTTCAGTATGGTAGGATTGCAGTTCGATGTAATCAAATTCAGTTTATGAAATTTACTTATTCAAACATGCAAAACAACTGCCACTACTAACACATGGGAAGACGAGGATCCTATCCACGATTCTTCAACACACACGAAACAACGAGGACGCTGTCCTCGGCCTACGAGAATACCAAGGTCACAATTGACCAACATTTAAAATTCCTAATAGCCAAGACCAAGGATACTTTCTCGGCCTACTGGTTCACCTTACGTCTTGATGAGGGCCCACCTCGACTCAATGACTATAAACTTAACAGCCAAGACCGAGGATACTTCCTCGGCCTACTGGTTCACCTTACGTCTTGAAGAGGGCCCTCCTCGACTCAATGACTACAAACTCAAAATGGTCAAGACCGAGGACTGCCCCTCAGCCTGTTGACTCACCTTCCGTCAAGACAAGGAAACACCTTGTCACAACGACTACAGGCATCACATGTCTAAAAATTGTGCACGAGCCATCTTTCTCGGGATAAGGAGATGAAAAAGAAGAAAACACCCAACAGTCAAGGCCGAGGATCCCTCCTCGGCCTAATGACTTGAGGTACACAGTCAAGATCGAGGAGCTTTAATCGGCCTAATGACTTGAGGTTTAGTCAAGACCGAGGAGCCACACCTCGGCCTAATGACTCATCCTATAAGGGCGAGGACTGAGGAACCTTCCTCGACTTCCCACCAAAACAAGACTTGTACTTGCGCATATCCCACAAACAAGCATGCAAACAATTCATATTATCAATACGACATGAATTGAAACGAAAGGACTTTTCATTAATATTCTAAAAGACCTAACACTATTACAACAATAGCAAAATGAAATCCTAAATCCTAAGTCTGCTCGTCGTCAAAAGGCTTCTCCAAGAAGTCCTCAGTCGCGACATCAGTGGTCGGAGGGGTGATCTGCTCGGCTTGGGCGTTTGTGTGAGCCTCTCCACCATGTACCTCCTCGGCATCACCAGCCTCGGCCTCATCATCCATCTCATTCTCAATCTGCTCAACTAAGGCTTGGAGATTGCCAGGGTCGACAGACGGGGGAACCCAAGCCTCTCGGCCAGCTCGAGCATCCTCCCTGGCAATAATGCCCAAGTTATACTCGGAGAGAGGAACAAGATGATGAAAGGCCCTATCCTCATCATCAAACTGGTCTTGGCAGATCAGCCGAGCAATGGCACTTAAATCCAGACCAATAGAGGAATCAGCCAAAAGACGACGAGCCAGATGCAGGTAGCCATCCTCGAACATCGTGGCCATCTTCTCATCCACTACATCTTTCAAGGCTTGGCTAGCCTTGAACCGAGCAATGGCCTCCTCTTCCTTAGAAAGAATAGTGGCTTCCAGATCTCGGCATCTAGCCTCAGCCTCCTCGGCCCTCACCAGGACCTTAGCCTTGAGCTTCTCCAGCTCGGCCAATTCAGAGTTCTTTAGCCGAAGGACCTCCTCGGCTCTCGTGCTAGCCTCCTCGGCTCTTTGCACCTCGGCCTCGACCTTGGACTTGGAATCCGCTAGCTCGGTATCCCGAACCTTCAGCACCTCAGCCAGGGCCGCCTTCTCGGTCTCACCCTTCTTTTGAGCAGCCTTGAGCTCATATAGTTGCTTGTCCACAGCCTTGGCCAGAACGTTCTCGTAGGCCGTCACGGTAGCAAGCTGCAAGAATAATCAACGTCAGAAATTATATCAAGTACAAAGTTACGAGATTAAAGATACGAGATAGTTACCTCAGAGATCAGCAGCCCCTTATGGCCTAGCAAGTTCTCCTTGCTCGGCTTATCGCGAACAAGTTTCTCGTAAGCCGCTTCGTCCAAAGCCCTCTGCACAGGAGCCCGGCCTAGCCTCACAAGGGCACCTTCCCTGGCAAATAAAGGGATGTCCCTCAAGGGTTGGACATTGGCCACCAATCGCCGGGCAAGCTCCTCGGCATCGTTGTAGTTCTTGATTGACTGGATGGTGAGGGCTGGAGGAGCTAGAGGATTGGAAGAGACAACAGCAGTCCGTTTGGCTTGGGGTTCCTCGGCAGCAACACCTGGGGGCCTCTTTTGACCCGAACGCCGTTGAACGAGATCAGTTTCCTCGGCCGACGGGATGTCGGACTCCAACTCAGCAGCATCAACATGGAGGCTATGCCCCTCGACAGTTAATCATTTTTCTTGGCCTTCGGAGGCCCCCTCCTCGGCATCCACAACTTCCCCTCGTAGCTTGACAGGGAGGGGTTGATCCCCCTTGGCATTCAGGAGGAGTTGACGGCGGGTGGCCTCATCTTTCCTATCTGTTAAGGCCGAGATATTGGCTAAATGCCTCCTCTTCTTGATCAGATCTGTGGCACTCAAGTTTACCATAGAGGCTAACTCTACTTCTTGCTCGGGGGTTAGATCTGTGGACACGAGGATGAGGAGATTACATTACAAAAGGGATAAACAAACATCAAAATACAAGTATCTACAGCAATGAAAGAGCAATTACATCCTATGACGTCTTGTTCCCTAAGGCACTAATCCCTAGGGTTGAGCTTTCAGCGTGCACATTCATCATGAAATATGAGACCGGGATGAGTCCTCCAAATGTTGAAATGTCTTCCCCTTTTAACGATGATGAGGGGTACCACGCCGTCCTTCGGTCCCGGCATCAATCCGGCCTGGACGTAGTAGCGCTCATCAGACTCCAAGGCAGCCCAGTCAAGGAACCCGAGTTCAGAAAATTCGAGGAGGCGGTTGATTAAGTCTTTGGACCATCCAACCTTCAACACTTGAATAGACGCAGACGGCACATCAGAAGGAGAGGGGAACTCCCAGACTCGTCGGCTCTCTACCCTAATCATGTGATTCTCCCAGCCTCCTACTTTGCTAGACATTGGGAGAATAATCTTCGGCTTCGTAGAGTCACTCCTTATGACTAGGAGCCTCGAACTCTTAATGTAGCCGATATTGAAGAAGTGACGGAAGGCGGCTTGGGTAGGCTCGTAACCTAAGCTACGGCACATGACTATGAAACTGACGAGGACCCTAGTCCCGTTAGCTCCCAATATAGCCGAGACAGCCTTCATGTCACCCAAAAACTCATTGAAGAAGGGATCCAAAGGGTGACGAACTCCCTGTTGAAATTGCTTGAAGTAGAAGTGGGCATGGTTGTCGTTATAGTAGAAACTCTTCTCCTCTGCATCGTTTTCAAAGGTGGGACGTCCAATATAAGTTAAACGAAACTCATTTCTGTCCACCTCATATCTCGTATATAACTGCTCCAATATGGGATCCCCAGCTTTAGGTGGTCTATCTTGGCCTCGGCCTCCTCTTCCTCGGCCTCCTTTCCCTCGGCCTCCTTTGCCTTCGACTTGCTAGCCCTCAACAAAGGCGTCGACGATCTTAGTAGGCGAGGAGGCCTCACCTCCTCTTCTCGTCATATCTGCAAAATGCCGAGGAACCAAAGTTAGAACGTCGTCCCAGGATGATACTCAGACGGGGAAGAGGGGCGCTCCTCCTCGTCATTTCAGTAAGGCCGAGGAGGGAGCCTTACCATTCAGGCGCTCACGAGCAATGTGATCGAAAGACGGGTAGAACAAATTGATATGCTCAATGATCTCGGCTCTATCCTCAAACAAGACAATATTGAGGGACGACGAATCAATCCTATCTATCCTCTTCTGGTCAGGGTATTGAATGAAGATTCTCGTACGACCATACTTCCTCAACATTTCTCCTATATCAGCCAAGTTCACCAACAGCCATGGCCCTCTTTCTCTTCTGCAAACTCTAAGATTTCCCTTGTGGTATCCGTAAATGAATCGAGGGGAATAGTCCCAAGAACGAGCCATTTCTAGAGGGGAATAAAGGGGCAAGAAGATTCAAGAATCAAAATTTTTCAGAAAAAAGCTTCAACAGCTCAACAATGGCGGTTTTTGAAATCTAAAGTCCTACCAAAACCCTAGACAGTGCAAAATCAAATAGGAAGATAAGGGAAAGGAAGTAAGTGTAAGTACCCAAATCTGGCTCATGCCTTCCGATTAATTTTCCCGGCAATTCCGGTAATTTTTCCGGTAATTCCTCGGACTTTCCTACAGTTCCGGAATAATTTCAGAAATGTTCCAAGCCTTTTAAGGGCTGAAAGGAATGCTTGGTAATTAAGAAACACATTTTTCTTAATTCCAAAACCCTTCTAGAAGACTGCCACCTTGCATGTTTAATAAGGGACTAGAAGTGGCTACTTATGTCGTGCGACATAATAGGCCATGAAAAACTTCTAGAAGCTTGCCACCTTGCATGTTTCTAGAAGAATCTGGAAGTGGCTACTTATGTCGTGCGACATAATAGGCCATGAAAAGTTCTAGAAGGTTGCCACCTTGCATGTTTCTAGAAGGAAAGCAGTTATGGCTTGTTATGTCGTGCGACATAACAAGCCCATGCAGGCAGCCTATAAATAGAGGCCTTCACCTCTCATTTTACACACACTTCTTCCACCCCTCAGTCCCCCTCTATAGGGAATACGCCCAGAAGCCTCCTCTCTCCTCACATACCTCCCAAACCACACCAATCCTCCCAAATCAATCCCACACACACTTCCCACACACACACTTCATATACACATCAAGAACCAAGGAGTTCTCAAGGAACCAAGGCTCAATTTCAGCCCCGGAGGTTGCTGTTTTGAAGGCCCCTATATCTAACTTGATATAGGGAGTCGTGGTCTTCAAGGGTAACGATTTTCTACCCTTTTCCACTCTCTATCTCCTTTGAATGTGAAATCTCTATGCTAAATGCGTTGATAATGTTGTTTCTGATTAAAGATGCATACTTTATCCTCATAGTGCTTAGATCCGTATCCATTTGCATACTATTGCATGTAAAGGCTCCGGCTTGACTTGGTTTCGCATGAACACTCAAGATGAGTGTGGATCCCGCATATCCACACCCTCTTGAAGTGTTCATTATTGATAAACATTCTCTACGAGATTTGTTTGCGAAGTAACTTGACCATTTTGGTGCCTTGTTACCTCTGCAAATCTCATCTGTTTAGGCTTCTGCAAAATGGCTTGTTATGTCACGCGACATAGGTAGCCTATGTCACGCGACATAAGTAGCCGGTTGCGAATCCTCATCTTTTCAGTATGTCGATGTTTGCCTTTTCTAATGCATCAATCTGCATTTAAACTAAAACATTTGCATACAGCGGCATCATTTGCATCAAAAGAACATCTTTGTACATAAAATGCCATCTTTTTATTAAAATACCATTTTCATACATAAAGGTGCATCCTTTGCACCTAAATCCTATTTTCATGCATTAAAATCATTTCTTTACACAAAAAGCATCCCTTGCAATCAAAAGACATTCTTTACACCAAAAATGTCATCTTTTCATTAAAGATTCATTTTCTACATACATTTCCCCATTCCCCATTAACAATCTAGGAACGGATCGGTGTAAAAGATCCTATCTTTACATCGTTCCTTCCATTAAAGGTTCCATATCTCTTTAGAAAGGGACACCTTGAACCCTATATCTCCGATTATCGCTTAAGAAAGAGTATGAAGCATCTATACGAGCTCGACCGTCTTAAAGCGTAGGATTGATGGGCTAAGGACCCTCCTTTTCTAAAGAACCTCATCTTTGACCAAAAGAGAGTCATTCTCTCGATCACGCAAGTCCCGAGGGTCCCGAGGTTAAAATGCGATGATCACAAGTCATAAGATGAGGACGGGATCATAATCCCAAATACATAAAATTCCAAGGAATCCCGAGCGACAACCAACAAATGGTTTGTACGTCCGGAAGACAACTTGGGACATTCCCTCCCCCCCTTTTTTTCTCAAACACATGCACACAAGAAAGCACGCAAGCAAGCACGATTACTGAAATCTTGGGAGACTTGCTCCGGCAAGGCACTTTGGGTGAACGCCAAACGTTCTTCCCAAGGGGTAACTTAACCTCCGAACCCATAAAACCTTTTTTTCAAAGTTTTGAGGTAATCAAAATGGCGTGGCGACTCCGTTTTTCAAATAACTCGGATGTCTTCAAACTCGCGTGAATCCAACAAAATTTGGGCACACATTCACAGTTTGGCGACTCCGCTGGGGATATTCCAAAGGAGAAAAGCTTTTATTTTCAAAACAAAAAAAAATCGATACTCGGTATATAGGTGGAAACCACTTACCCTTCCTGTACACTCCCTGACGTGGGAGTTGGGATAACCGGTGGTTTAACAATCCACGTACCAGTATCCCTTTTCGAAAAAACAATTTTGAAAAAAAAAAAAAAGAAAGCTTTTCCCTTTGAGCGGGTTAGACTCCCATCGCCGATTTCATTAATCGTGCTTGCTTTCTTTACCATGCATTGCATCATTTGCATCTTGGAATACGTGCATACTTTGAAACGAGGAAACAACCCGAAAAATAGCAAAAGGAGTGGAACCTGGAAAATTGATCCATGCGGTCGTACGGCTCAATCCTCCTTGGATTCGACCGGGCGACCTCGGTGGCAATTCCACCGGGAAAAATCATGGTTAATCTGGCGGTCCTAGCAGCGTGGGGCTACTCGGCTCCATGGCGGCCAGGGCTCCCAGAAAATTTACGTGCTTACGTGTTGCATTTTCCTCCGTCCCGAAAATCATTCCTTTAAAACACATTATGAAAATCTCTGTTTTAACTCAAAAGGAACATTTTTAGGAGACCGCACACTACGCGCACTGATATATCTGTACACTTTGCACGCACGTCCTTCAAACCCGAGGGTGGTTCAGGCGATCACGGACAGCCTTACGATGCTTGGGCGCGCACGGAATCATCCCAACCTCCCATGGCGGCCGGTGTCGACGATGCACGGTCAGGTGTCACACGTTTCAAAAACCGTGACTTTTGGTTGGTTTTGGTCTAGTCCGTGTCATATAGCCCAGTTGCATACTCTCGTACAGGTCAAGCCTTAGCTCATAACGGAAGCCAAGATTTTCGCTCAAGCGAAATTCAGAAATTCCGATAAGGAAAAATCGGTGGGATCTTGACTCCGACATTGACTATTGACCTTGACCCGCACGGAATGCGTAAAAGTCAAGACCGAGTCTTTGCCAAAAATCAAAAGATCTTTCGCTCAAGCGAAGCTCTGCCAAAATTCCGACAAGGAAAAATTGGCAAGATCTTGACCGGCATTGACTTCGATTCCGACCCACGCACTGCGTATGCAACGAAGTTCAATGTGACACCGTGTCATCCGGCTTTTGCCGCCCAACCTATGCCTATTATTCTCTCGGACATTACCGAAAGTCGAAACCGTCATTCGCTCAAGCGAAACTACGCGAAAGATCCGTCAAGGCGGAGAGACGAGACTTTCCGGTATTGCCTTGACTATAATCCGCATCGCTAGTGCGTTGAAAGGTCTATGACCCGCTAGACCCGATAGGAGCATTCTTTACTCTCGGTCGGTGGGATCCGCGTGCCCACTATAGGACCCTCGCCAAGGGCTGTCCACCACCTGGGAGGTCGAAATACGGGTGGAATACGAGGGGCTTATAGACGTAGTGACGGAACCCACGATCCAGGATCTAGAGTAGTTGCGAAAAAGAAGGGCAAACCCCTTTTCCAACCAAATAGAAATAAATAAAAGACATTGTTTTAAGTAAATTTGAACAATTAATGTAATCATAATTGCATTTTCCTATCTACGATATCCCTAATCGAGACCTCCTCGGTCCGGTTTCCGATTTTCTATCCCGACCTTTCATGGTCAAACCCTAATCGAGACCTCCTCGATCCGATTTACGATTTCTCTCTCGACCTTTCATGGTCAAACCCTAATCGAGACCTCCTTGGTCCGATTTCCGATTTTCTATTCCGCCTTTCATGGTCAAACCCCTAATCGAGACCTCCTCGGTCCGATTTCCAATTTTCCTATCTCGACCTTTCATGGTCAAATCCTAATCAAGACCTCCTCGGTCCGATTTCCGATTTTCCTATCTAGACCTTTCATGGTCAAATCCTAATCGAGACCTCCTCGGTCCGATTTCCGATTTTCTATCTCGACCTTTCACGGTCAAATCTCTAATCGAGACCTCCTCGGTCCGATCTCCGATTTTTTATTCCGACCTTTCATGGTCAAATCCCTAATCGAGATCTCCTCGGTCCGATTTCTGATTTTCTATTCCGACCTTTCATGGTCAAACCCTAATCGAGACCTCCTCGGTCCGATTTCCGATTTTCTTTTCCGGCCTTTCATGGTCATATTCCTAGTGAGACCTCCTCGGTCCAATTTCCGATTTCCCATCTCGACCTTTCATGGTCAAATCCTTAATCGAGACCTCCTCGGTCCGATCTCCAAATTTCAATCTTGACCTTTCAAGGTCTCATCTTTTCCGATCAATTAGGATTAGGAGAAAATGTGTTTTGAGTAAAAAACTTAAGCGATAAGTGCATGTTACTTGAGCCTTTAGCCTAAACACTTACCTCCAAGTCTAAATCTTACCTACCTTACCTATCCCCGAGCCTAAACCTTGCCTGTCCCTTTCCCGCGAGAAAGAAGTGGGCTAGAATCTCGGGTCGGCGGCTTTTCGAGAAAACCTTAGGTTCGGACGGTTCATCGGCTCGGGAGAGTCGGGAATGGCGGTTGTGACGAGAAAACGGTGAGGGTGCGGGAAATCGGATGTTTAGGAAGGAAGAGTTAGTCCTGGCTTTGGAAAATGCCCGGAAGGTTCATGAAGAGCAGTGTCATTGCTCATCGGTGCTCTTCGCCGCAATGGAGTTCAAGTAACGGTTGAGTCCAACGGTTCTCGGTAGTGGTCGAAGATGAGACTCCGAAGTAGCCATCTCGGCTCCCCGGCCTATAACCAATACCTTCCTCCATCCACATATGATCCCTTGCCAAGGACCACTTCTCCTCGGTCCTTTCCAACATCCCACTCATCGGGGCCCCATTGCCCTCGGCTCCTCGAACGGAGTTGGGCTTCACCCCACTGTCTCTCATTTTCGGCAATACTGCCGGTTTATGCTCCAACCTCACATAATCAGTTTGAGATATGTGGCTATGTTACGAAGCCCCTATACTCGCTGAATGCGATCATGAGTTGCCAAAGGATGATCCGAGTTTTCGGTTGTCACCTACCGGACTTAATGAATTCAGCCGTCGGTTTGCTACTACAAGTCCTGTTGCCGATTCAGGTAACCCGAGAGTCCCCGTTGACCCCCATGTGGTAATATTGATGGAACAAGTACAACGAGATGCAAGAGAAGCTTGACCTCATGATGAGTATCAATACTCCCTTGACCCAAGATGTCGAGCCAAGCACGAAAATGATTCCACCAAGTGTAACCCAATGCCACCAAGATTAAGCAAGACAGCACACTGGCTCAAGCACTGGGCCCTCACAAAGAAAAGGGTGTCGTAGCTTCCTTGACCAAATTCAACAGTGGAACCAATTGGACGGTGAAGATCAAAGTCTTGAGAACAACAAGGTTTCCCAAAACCTCGCTCCTTTCACTTTGACAATGCGGAGATGCCTTTAAGCAAGATCTTTGGAAAAGCTAATGAAAGAAAAGGCGATAAAGCCATTGGAAAATTGGAAGCCCGGGAACCACAATGCTCGGTTGGATGAGTCTAAGCATTGTCTTTTCCATCAATACCTGGACACGACACCGATGATTGCACCTATTTGAGGTATGAGATCCGTAAGTTGATAGAAGATGGGAAGCTCGAGAACCTCCATGGGCCAAAACAGAAAGCTATGGTAAGAGGTCGATTCGGGAAGTGGAAGGTCAGAAACGTCAGCCTGATAATTTTGGGATGCCCATGAGCAAAGTTTTCGATGATTTGATGAAACGAGGCCTTCTCACACCTCTCGAGAATTATAAGCCAAGAAACCCCAAGAGAGTTGACAGGACCAAGTTACTGCGAGTACCACAAGCATTTTGGGCATGTGACAGACAAGTGTGTGGGTGCGAAGAAAGAAATTGATGGGCGATCTACGAAGGAAAGCTCAAGTTACACAGGCGAGTCCAACCCGCGAAGAGTAGCTAGACTAGGGTCTACCTATCCTTAAGTAAAAAAAAAAAAAAAATAGTCTCTCAGTCAACCTTCGTAGGTTCTAGTACTTTTCTCTTTCAATCAAGTCCTCTACGGACATTGTATTTAATCTTCAATTTTCTATAAAAGAGTCTTCTTCTTTTCTTGCTAGACTTAAGACATTATTTGCACACCTACATTACATTTAATGAAATGGTTTTATTTTATATGATCACTTGCATTGCTCAACAAGTAATCTCTCGAAATAATTCACGTTCTGATTAATCGGTGTGAGAAAGTCAACCAATGCTCTCCCTATACACCTTCCTTACCCCACAAAAGGCCTCCATCAAGCCATACACTTTCCTTACTTCACAAAAAGGCCTTCATTAAACCATACACTTTCCCAATCATGCCCCCACCTTCATCTTGACCAAGTCAACGACGGCGGCAACATCAAGGGACAACAAAAGGCCACTCAGCTTCGAATGATTGACCCCATGTCAACAACAACCTAAGAGCTTGCCAAGAATGTTCAAGCAGGGGCTCGCCTTGGTCCTCGGGTGCTTTAGAAAATAAAAAAAAAATGTGTAGTGCAAAAAGAGTAATACCCAGCTAGGCTGAAAATCCCAAAAAGGACAGTCTAGGCAAAAAAAAACAGGGTTGCACATATATATAAAAAAAAATCTTAGTGCAAAAAGAGTAATACCCAGCTAGGCTGAAAATCCCAAAAAGGGGGCAGTCTAGGCAAAAAACAGGGTTGCACATATAAAAAAAAAAAGAGGCCAAGGACCCAGCACCGCCCATTAAAAAGCTTGACGGAAAGGCAAGATCAAAGCTCAGAGAATGAAAGTTGTCGATCGGGCGGTCGAAGCAAAGTCAGAAGCATTTCATCCTTTCTCCCCCAATGAAAGAGGAAGCAATTGAAGCAGCCGTCCAAAAATGACTTGGTCAAGGAATCATCCCGAGGCCCAAGCCTCACCATCCAATCTTTTCATCCGAGCCTTTTCACTAAAAGGAACCACAAATCCCATTTCCCAAAGCCAAACACAGTCCGGCCAAGGCCGAACTACGGCGACCTGAGCTCCTCACAATGAGGGGAACGTAGGCAACCAAAAATGGCCCGGTCATAAACACATCCAAATTTTCGAAAACCCGGTCTCATCAAATGACCTCTCCCATAAGACACAGTCAGATTCCAGAAAACCCGGTCTCATCAATGACCTCCCTATACACAAACTTTTCTTTCACACCAGCCAACCTTGATCCGCGACATTGGTTGACTTTCTCCTCATGATTAATAAGAATGTTTTTTCATATCGAGATTAATGGTTGAATAACCCGAACATCAATAAAGGGTTTTTAAGCAATCTTGTGATCATTGTAAATAAAACAAGTTTTCAGATGTCTTGACAAGTCTTCCTTTTCTACATCTTAGGAAAAATAGTGCTAAACACTGATTTTCTCGTCAGGGGCTTCCATACACTTTTACCAACCTTTCTACGCTTATACTCTCTCAAAAGAGTCAGACCCAAAGCGAGCTTTTGTGCTTACATCGAATAAGGCCATCAAAATAACACAAAATTGGGATTTATTCCCGCCTTTCGAAAAAATATGCCCCTGCATGTATACATTTCTAAAATCTTTTCTTTCACATCTTCTTAAGGTTGACTGATTGACTAAATAAAAAAAATAAAAAAAAAGAGAAAAAAGGATAGGTTTTCCCTCTTCTGCTACAATTCGCATTAGGGCTGCCTTGGAACTCTTCAAAGTTGGATCTTTGCCAAGTCATTCCTTTAAACTGGGGCTTCTTTAGCCATTTTTGGGGTTCGCATCGAGTTCTTCACTAGGTCCCTAGATGGATTCAGTCTTGGTCAGATTAACCCCAGGATCACGTTCGCAGTACCAATCAGATTGGGATTTTTGCTAGGTCACTGGCCGGGGCTTCGCCAAGTCACTTCGCCTACTCGGTTCATTCAACCGGGGCTTTGCCAAATGAAAGGATCTTTCCTTGCTTTAGTAAAACATGGGGTTTTGCAGAAAGTTTTTCCTCCGACCGGGGCTCCGATAAATCACATCCATCCCTAGAAGAGAGGATTGGTCACTTCGACATCTGTTAGCATCAGCTTCAAATGCTAGAGTGTGAGAAAAGAACATTCACCGAGACCCGTGGTTCAAACCTGGGCCTCACCAAGAGGGAATGCTAGTCCACGTAGACAACATCTCAAGAATAACAATAGTCGATCCGCACCCAAGGGATACGACCCCACCTGTTTGAAACCCGTCTTAAACAATTCCCAAATACATTCCATATGTATATCCAGACCCAGTCCCTACCATGTTTCCAAGAAAAAAAATCACCCCTAGGCCCAAAGTAACGTGCCAATTGCTAATGATAACGTTTTCTCCCAAAAGTGCCTCCGTTACTTCCGTCATAACGAGATAACGCCAGGCGACAGTTTCCTAATTGTCAAAACCTCAAGGATCCTAGACATCGTTCCTAACTGTCTAGATGAGGATTCTGAACTACGATCAAGGCTTGATTCCTCCGGGATACGTAGGTAGCCTTTCATAAAGGTTCAGCCATCCGACCACGTTGGTCATCTTTTCCTTTCTCCATTCTTCAATAAAAGTCTAGCTATCTGACCACATTGGTCACCTCTTTTGATTTGGCACATTCCTAGTAGGATCAGTTGTTTGACCTCCTAGGTCACCCCGTTTCCATCCTTATAGGGAGGGACTAATATCTCTTTGCCATTGTCCCAAGGAGGCCAGGTAGGTGACCTCTTTTGGTCACCCAATTCCAACCTGTGTCTGCAATTCCATTCCAGTTCCAAAGGCAATGAAAAGCACAGTTCAGGCTTACTATGTCGCGCGACATAACAAGCCATGTCGTGCGACATAACAAGCCACATCAGACATCAGCAGCATCCTGTTTTCCCCAGGGCAATCCCCGACATGTCAAAAGCTGCAAATACCATTCATACACTTCTCAAATGCATAGGGGAAGGGTCCTTTACTCCATGTACACCCATTGCATTCATATTCAAGCCAAAAATCCATTCAAATCATTCATATTCAAGCCAAATACCATACCATTGTCATTTCATAAGTGCGTGCAACAAAAGGCTAACAATGTACGTACAAAATGAAATAGGCCAAGTCCAAAAGATGTGCATAGCAAAAATAAATGACATGTTTTCCCTAAAAGGGTACAATAGCCAAAAAGTCATAAATGTCTAGGGGGGCTACTCTGAGTCATCTCCATCGTCCTCTCCATCCTCGTCGTCATCCTCAGCCTCCTCTGGCTCATCGTCAGGATCGTTCGAAGGTGCCTCGTAAGCTATGGTCCCCGTGCGGTAATAGTCGTCAAGCTCAGTGATAACAGTGGAGTCAAGCTCATAGTCCGTGGCCGTCTCAGCTCCACCATCCCCATCCTCATCCTCATCATCATCATCATCATCATCAATCTCAATGGGGCTGTGAAGAGGCACATTCGGCCTCTTCGTCCGAGGCGTCGGTCCACTAATGCCTCCGCTGGTGCCTGCGTCATCAGAACGGCTCTTCTTCCTTCTCGGCTGGCCAGGTGGAGAGATATCGACCGAACCCTGCGACCGGCACTGATTCTTCCAAAAGCTCATACCTTTCTGGAGCTTGCCAATCATGCCCACAGCGCCGGTATAAGCCCTGGTCAAATGTCTGTAAGCCTGAGCCGAAACCTGTTACAAGCAGACATAAAAAGCGTCAGAATGCAGTTCTTGATAACAGGAAGAGATGCAATCAATCCAAAAGACGTAAGGAGTAATACTTACAGATCTAGAACCTCGCGGGAGCACCAGATGAGGGTGAGTCTGTGACATATCAATATGGGCTCGCCTCATGCGACCGCCACCCTGATAATCAATGAAAGTCGGGGGCAAAGGAGGTCTAGCTACGTAGCCAGTCGAGGGTCCCGCACTCTGAGCACCATAACCAACCCTGGTCTGTGGGGACTGAAGATGTCTAGCCACGTACAAAGTATAGTCCCCCTCCCGTGTGTAGAGATGTGCTGCCATGCCTACAATCAGAGCATCTACATTCGCCAACTGGCGAGGCAGCCACATCCTAGCTGGAGGATCATCAGGGATCCGAGCGTGCCTATTCGGCCCATGCTGTCTATACACTCTCTCTCCTAGATACAAGGCGTCTCCAGACAAGCCCACTAGCAGCTTGTGACACTCTGTCAAGTGCGCAGCATGATCCAAATCCAGGTCATCGTAACGGCCAGTCCAGGGGAACAAGCTCAGCTTCTGTGGAATCCCTCTCAGGCATGTCGGCGTATCATGATACGAGGCCGTGATCTCGCACCTCGAACCCTCCGGTGTCCGGGTCTGTTTCTGGCATTCTTTGTCCACCGACGAAGAGCGGGAAAAGTGGTGGCGAGGAAACTCATCTGTATCTGCCACTCATAACAGACAAAGTACTCGAAGGCCCAAGCCTGAAAAGGAGAAGAAGAAGTCAAAATAGGGAAAACAAGGGATATAATGAAATGCGCAAAAGAAAAGAGATCAAGGTGAGAGAATACCTCGAAAGCCAGATGAAAGTAGGTGAAGTACTTCGCCTTCCCTCGGCTGACGTCATCTAAGGCCAAATACATCTCGGCTAAGCTCGCTCCCCAGGACAGATTCCCGACAGTATCCCAGGCTCTCAAAAGCTCCAATAGTGAAACCAAGGCAGTAGATGCGCTGTTAATGAACAGCATGTCGGAAAAGCCCACCCATAAGAAAGCCCTCGCTAATCTCTCGGCTCTCAGCCGGCTCTCAACGGGATCATCTACCACAATGTAGTCCCCGCTTCCGCCCTCAATCAAGCCATGCGGCTCGCCTAACTCATATCCATTCCCCTTCTTGTTATGGGGAACGAAGCCAAGTAAGCCCATAAAATCAGCATCAGCAATCGGCTGGGGCTCAGCTCCCTGTGCAGGCTCCTCTAGGTATAGCGGCTCATCTGTAAAGGGCAGTCCTGTGATGATCGCAAAATCCAGCGGAGTGACCGTCGTCTCACCCCAAGAGAAGTGAAACGAATGTGTGGTCTCCCACCAATATTCTCTGAAAGCCCTCACCAAATCCACACTCCTCTGAGTGTCTCCAATGGCCTTCGCCATCTCGAAGAATCGCCCTAGCCCAACAGCATAAATCATGCCCTTAGGCGAGTCTATATGCTCCTGGCTACGCAAGCTACGCCATAGCCTCGCCAATCGCCTCCGGAGAGCCACGGGTGCGTAATTTTTGCAAGAAAGCATGGCACAAGTATTAATATTTTGTGCTATTTCTTAAAATCATCGCAAGCAAAAAAAAAATAAGAATAAAAATAATAATAAGTCAAAATAGATCAAGGTATGGCATGCATTTATGCATTACACTTCCTAGGTCAGACTCTTGTTCACAGGCCAATTCATATGAAATTCAAATGCAGTCTGAAAACTCAGTTCAAATTGATTTCACAAATTGAAAAAAAAAATTTCAAGAAACCCTAGGTTTCTTACCTCTTCCTTCTTCCTGACATCCGAAGTATGCTCATCGAGCTGTGGGTAGAAATCTCCTCTTGGTGCTTCCGGAAGAAACGGCCGTTGATTCCTTTGCACCCCCTTTCTTCGAGTAGCTAAGTTAGCATGCTGAGTTCCCCTTTTAAACGTGTAGAGCCTAGGAGGCATTTTCCAATTGAAATCGAACTAAAAGTGTTTGATTTCTCTCGATTTCAGTCGAATCTCCCTCTCCAATGTTCGCTCTCTCTCTTCTCACTGTCGCCTCCCTCTCAATTTCAAGCCTAATTAAATTTCAAATGGCGACTGTGCGTATTTTTAATAAATCTGTCCTCAGGGCCTGTTATGTCGTGCGACATACTAAGTCCCTATGGCTGATTTTTACCATTTTGCCCCCGAAGGCTCAATTTCACGATTTTGTCCCCCGTAGGCCTGTTTTACCCTTTGTGCCCCTGGACCTTTCACTTGGGCATGCAATTTCCGTTATCTTTTAACCAAGATAACATCTTTTGAGAAAATATCCCTTATCTCTTAAGCAATTAAGCTTTCTTCCCAGTCGCCTCCGTTAATTCCGTTATAACGGGATAACGCTAGGTGACAACCTCCGAATTGTCGAGTTCTTCTTAACTTAAGCTACCTCTGTCATGAATAGTGACGTATGCTTAAGTCATTCAAACTTTGGCAACCCATATCTCTGATTCGAAAGAGATTGAGACGTATGCTCAAGTCATTGGCAACCCATATCTCTGATTCGAAAGAGATTGAGACGTATGCTTAAATCATTCAAACTTTGGCAACCCATATCTCTGATTCGAAAGAGATTGAGACGTATGCTCAAGTCATTGGCAACCCATATCTCTGATTCGAAAGAGATTGAGACGTATGCTTAAATCATTCAAACTTTAGATACCCATATCTCTGATTCGAAAGAGATTGAGAAGTATGCTCAAGTTTTCCAAACTTTAGATACCCATATCTCTGATTCGAAAGAGATTGAGAAGTACGCTCAAGTTTTTCCAAACTTTAGATACCCATATCTCTGATTCGAAAGAGATTGAGAAGTATGCTCAAGTTTTCCAAACTTTAGCTACCCATATCTCTGATTCGAAAGAGATTGAGAAGTACGCTCAAGTTTTTCCAAACTTTAGATACCCATATCTCTGATTCGAAAGAGATTGAGAAGTATGCTCAAGTTTTCCAAACTTTAGATACCCATATCTCTGATTCGAAAGAGATTGAGAAGTATGCTCAAGTTTTCCAAACTTTAGCTACCCATATCTCTGATTCGAAAGAGATTGAGAAGTACGCTCAAGTTTTTCCAAACTTTAGCTACCCATATCTCTGATTCGAAAGAGATTGAGAAGTACGCTCAAGTTTTTCCAAACTTTAGATACCCATATCTCTGATTCGAAAGAGATTGAGAAGTATGCTCAAGTTTTCCAAACTTTAGATACCCATATCTCTTAAGAGATTGAGAAGCACGCTCAAGTTTTTACAAACTTCAGTTACCCCTATCTCCTCGATAGTGACGTAATGCCCTGTAGCCTATTTTACAAATTTACCCCTGTGGCTCATTTTGTTTGCCATTGGCATTTTCAATTCTATTTTCAAATGATTAGGGTACGTCCCGTTTCTTTATAAAAATTATCAGGGTACGTCCCGTTTCTTTACAAAATTATCGGGTACATCCCACTTTCTTTACAAAAATCATCGAGTCCTTCTTACTTCTTTACAACATTTCGACCTCTCTCGCGATCTCCGTCATTCCAAGGTGGAAGAATGACATTTCGCTCTATCTTTCGATCTCCGTTATTCCAAGTTGGAAGAATAACATTTCGATTCAGTCAAAGCTCTAACTACGACCTGGCTTGATTCCTTCGAGATACGTAGGTAGCCTCCTGTAGGTTCAGCCAATTCGTCACATATGACACCCCATTCCCCTGTGGATCTTTTCCGAACTACGATCAAGGCTTGATTCCTCCGGGATACGTAGGTAGCCTTTCATAAAAGGTCCAGCCACTCGACCAACTTGATCACCCAATCCGTCTCGGCATTCGCCAGATTGGATCCTTTTCTATCGACAACCCCACTCGCCCGCAAGTGACGTTGCCGAGGGCTTCGTAAGTACCCAAATCCGGCTCATGCCTTCCGATTAATTTTCCCGGCAATTCCGGTAATTTTTCCGGTAATTCCTCGGACTTTCCTACAGTTCCGAAATAATTTCAGAAATGTTCCAAGCCTTTTAAGGGCTGAAAGGAATGCTTGGTAATTAAGAAACACGTTTTTCTTAATTCCAAAACCCTTCTAGAAGACTGCCACCTTGCATGTTTCTAGAAGGGACTGGAAGTGGCTACTTATGTCGTGCGACATAATAGGCCATGAAAAACTTCTAGAAGCTTGCCACCTTGCATGTTTCTAGAAGAATTCGGAAGTGGCTACTTATGTCGTGCGACATAATAGGCCATGAAAAGTTCTAGAAGGTTGCCACCTTGCATGTTTCTAGAAGGAAACGGTTATGGCTTGTTATGTCGTGCGACATAACAAGCCCATGCAACGACCTATAAATAGAGGCCTTCACCTCTCATTTTACACACACCTCTTCCACCCCTCAGTCCCCCTCTATAGGGAATACGCCCAGAAGCCTCCTCTCTCCTCACATACCTCCCAAACCACACCAATCCTCCCAAATCAATCCCACACACACTTCCCACACACACACTTCATATACACATCAAGAACCAAGGAGTTCTCAAGGAACCAAGGCTCAATTTCAGCCCCGGAGGTTCTTCATTTTGAAGGCCCCTATATCTAACTTGATATAGGGAGTTGTGGTCTTCAAGGGTAACGATTTTCTACCCTTTTCCACTCTCTATCTCCTTTGAATGTGAAATCTCTATGCTAAATGCGTTGATAATGTTGTTTTCTGATTAAATATGCATACTTTATCCTCATAGTGCTTAGATCCGTATCCATTTGCATACTATTGCATGTAAAGGCTCCGGCTTGACTTGGTTTCGCATGAACACTCAAGATGAGTGTGGATCCCGCATATCCACACCCTCTTGAAGTGTTCATTATTGATAAACATTCTCTCTGAGATTTGTTTGCGAAGTAACTTGACCATTTTGGTGCCTTGTTACCTCTGCAAATCTCATCTGTTTAGGCTACGCAAAATGGCTTGTTATGTCACGCGACATAGGTAGCCTATGTCACGCGACATAAGTAGCCGGTTGCGAGAATCCTCATCTTTTCGTTTAATCGATGTTTGCCTTTTCTAATGCATCAATGCATTTAAACTAAAACATTTGCATACAGAGCAGCATCATTTGCATCAAAAGAACATCTTTGTACATAAAATGCCATCTTTTTATTAAAATACCATTTTCATACATAAAGGTGCATCCTTTGCACCTAAATCCTATTTTCATGCATTAAAATCATTTCTTTACACAAAAAGCATCCCTTGCAATCAAAAGACATTCTTTACACCAAAAATGTCATCTTTTCATTAAAGATTCATTTTCTACATACATTTCCCCCATTCCCCCATTAACAACCTAGGAACGGACTGGTGTAAAAGATCCTATCTTTACATCGTTCCTTCCATTAAAGGTTCCATATCTCTTTAGAAAGGGACACCTTGAACCCTATATCTCCGATTATCGCTTAAGAAAGAGTATGAAGCATCTATACGAGCTCGACCGTCTTAAAGCGTAGGATTGATGGGCTAAGGACCCTCCTTTTCTAAAGAACCTCATCTTTGACCAAAAGAGAGTCATTCTCTCGATCACGCAAGTCCCGAGGGTCCCGAGGTTAAAATGCGATGATCACAAGTCATAAGATGAGGACGGGATCATAATCCCAAATACATAAAATTCCAAGGAATCCCGAGCGACAACCAACAAATGGTTTGTACGTCCGGAAGACAACTTGGGACATTCCCCCCTTTTTTCTCAAACACATGCACACAAGAAAGCACGCAAGCAAGCACGATTAACGAAATCTTGGGAGACTTGCTCCGGCAAGGCACTTTGGGTGAACGCCAAACGTTCTTCCCAAGGGGTAACTTAACCTCCGAACCCATAAAACCTTTTTTTCAAAGTTTTGAGGTAATCAAAATGGCGTGGCGACTCCGTTTTTCAAATAACTCGGATGTCTTCAAACTCGCGTGAATCCAACAAAATTTGGGCACACATTCACAGTAAGGTATACCTGTTTTCTGAAAAATGGATGGAATCAACCGGAATCAACAAATTACGCCTGGAGAATCGAACGCCTCCGGTGACTGGTATCGAAAGCTCAAGAACTCGACGGTGTTTTTCAAAAGCTCCTTGGTTTCGCTTTCAAATTGGGGTTGATAAAAGGGTAAATTGAAAACAGAATTGGCTTTTATACTCCACAAGCTGGGTCAAACCCGAAATCAAAATGGGCCCATGGGTTTGGCGCCCCAAACATTAAATGCGTGTAACAACTTCCGAGGCATGTCAGGTCTTGAGGCCCACACATCATCATCATGCTAGTAACCGGCGAATATTGGAACTGCGCTCAGTTGAAGCGACGCTGATACGTGGAAACCTGTTCGTATTCTCATATGCCGAGGACGAGATTACTTTCTCCTCGTCCTAAGCCGAGCTAGAAAGTCGGGGGCCACTGAACAACATAAATCGAGATACGAACATGGGCTTATCCGGGTCAGGCCCAAGTGGATTGGGCTATAAACATAATCCATCTCAGAGTTACGAGAGACAACAATGGACTTCCTCGGTCTCGTATCTCGTCATCAACAAGGCCGAACTAGGCCCAACAAGCAAGCAAATGCGCCCCAACTATAAGGGCCAAGG
This sequence comes from Adenophora triphylla var. japonica, assembly GCA_022495995.1. NCBI lineage: Eukaryota > Viridiplantae > Streptophyta > Magnoliopsida > Asterales > Campanulaceae > Adenophora > Adenophora triphylla. The sequence goes on along the minus strand of JAFEMH010003182.1, from coordinate 240,749 downwards.
AGACCTCCCTCGTATGCCGAGATCACCTCCATAGAGGACGAGGTGCCTTCCTCTGCCTTGATGTTGTCAACGGGCTCCCCATATTACTCGTTCATTCCTCGGCTCATCATGGATCGAGAGGTCATGAATGACGAGGAGAGGAAAGTTCGCACCTCGGCATATCTTCATATGTCGAGGAACCAAAATTATTCTCCTCAGCATATCGTCATATGACGAGAAGGCAAAATCATGCATCTCGGCATTTCCTCATGTCGACAGAAGCTATATATTACGAGGAGACAAAATTATGCATCTCGGCATACCAGCTCATGACGAGATAAGAAAGTTCCTCTCCTCGGCTTTTCGGCAAGCAGTTTCTACAATCCTATTCAAACAAGGATTCAGCAGTCACAATATTATCAGAATTGTAACCACATCCTATAATTCAGATCAAACAAGGACTCTCCAACAGATATAATCCTCCTAGGATTAAACCTTATCTCTTTACAGTCCAAGTTCAACATGGATTCTGTCATCCATCCCTATAAATATAAGCCATATATCACATTATTTGGTAGGTTACTTTTGAGATATCGAAACTCTGTCAATTTAGTTTCTCTCATTACAAATCGTGAACTTACTCTCACGCCAGAGGGCCTTCGCCGGAATTGCCCCGGCTTAGTTTACGTGTTTTGTCTTATTTTCAGGCCTAGCAATCTCCGGAGCAAACCATCGCTTGAATTTGGGTTGATTTGACGATTTTGGCATCATCAAGATATTTTTTCTTATTAAAATATTATAATAATTGTTTTTCTTTTATTTATTTTATTTTTTTGAAAAATAATAATTGTTTTATTAAAACTTTTGTAAAGTGATAAAGTGACAAATATTTTGGACATTAGGGAATAATAAGACTTTTATCAACTCAATAAATGGCATAACATTCGGTAGTAAGGAGGTACAAATTTAATGAACTACCTTATACATAAACAAAAATACAAATAGTTAAATCAACAATTCATTAAAAGATAACAAACTTAATTAACAAAGAAAAATAAAAAAAATAAAAATAAAAAGAAGAGTGAAAGAGTGTGTTTTTAGGAAACAAAGTGTTTCCTTATTTCGAATCAATATTAAAATGGTAAGTTGATTTTGGAACTTTCATGAATAGATTTATATTGTCCTATTATGAAAAGGATGTTTATTTCGAATCAAAGCAACATATTTGATAAGTTGATTTTGGGACTTTCATGAAAAGTTTCATAAGCATCCTACTTTGAAAAGGATTTTGTTAATATTGTAAATATCTTTTATTTATGTACATAGTTTTTAAATTAGGACTAACCTAGTAACAATTTTTTTCCTTGTGAGTGTGCTTTGTGTTTCCTTGTAGGATTTGGAAAACTCACATAAGGAAAGCATTGGATTCGTGAAGATCTTCTCAAATGTGCATATAAATACAAGAGATTAGCACAAGAGAAGACACGATTTTTTAAGAGAGAAAAATACCTTTGTTCTTCACGTTTTCATATTGTTATTTTAGGTTGTGAGTGAAGGTTGTGACATACATCCGAACTCACATCTAGGTTTTTGTCAAGTTTTTTGTTTTACTTCTGATTGAAATAGAGTCTACTTGGGAAAGGGAGTATGTTCTTGTCATAGAAGGTGATTAGAACTTGTTTAGTATTTTCGCCTTTTAGTTTTCACTTTTTCGTATTTTTGTAAGCAATAAAAATTTTAATAGTGAAAAGTTTTTGGGCGTAAGCCTAGTTTGATGGTTGCAAAACCAGTGAGCGTATATAACTCTTGTGTTATTATTTTATTTCGTTGCATTATTTGTGAATGTGTGAACAGTTGTGAGACACATTTGAACTCACATCCGTAAACTGTTGAATTGTTTGAAGCTTTCTAACTATACAAAACTTTCAATGAGAGTCAGTGTCCTAACCTGCAAATGAGGTGGATTCAACGTCCACCTTGCAGGTTAGTTAGGGACACCATTAGGGACGAAGACCACTCCAAAACGAAAATCGGATAATGTATTCTAAATTTACATAATATCATTAGAAAATAAATTTTCTTAATAGTTCAAATTTACAAAATTTCTCTTCATATGAAAATATGATATGATTTTAATATACACCTCACATTACTAAATAGTGAATACGAATACGCCCCTATTCATGTTTTTTTTTCTTTTGTACAATACAATAAATTAAAGTACTGATGAAGTATATATAAAACTAATAATAATAATAATAATAATAATAATAATAATAATAATAATAATAATAATAATAATAATAATAATAATAATAATAATAATAATAATAATAATAATAATAATAATAATAATAATAATATTAAATATATATTGTGTTTATCTTCACCGTTTTTATTGTTGGTGGGTAGTAATTTATTTTATTTGACTCTCTATTTAAGCAAAATGTCTTTATTGGGTCGGATTGTATGTGGCTTATGGTTTGTATTGAAGATAATGTAATGCATTTTAAATTTTGATTCTACATTTGATTTGGTAAAGTCTGTCTAGTATCAACCGTACCAATTGAGTACCAACCATACCAACTAAGTTGGTATACCAACTTAATCAATTGATAATGTTACTGATAAAGCCACGACTTTCGGGGTCTCGCTGAATTAGGATATTTGTACCACTGATGACGTCACGACTTTCGGGGTCTCACTTAATTAGGATATCTGGCTTGTATGGATGATTGTACCTATAACACAACAAAAACAAGAATCAACGTTATAGATCAAGTCAAAGTTTAATCCAACTAAGACCCTCAGGTGTGAGAGTAAGATTTCTGAAGACTTAATAACTGAGAATAAAATTTGAAATGTCTTAGTGAGTTGTCTGCTAGGGTTTAGATAATGTGGCTTACAACGATGATTTTTCACCTCTCTTGTACATGAGAACAAATGTTTGTATTTATAGTAAGAGAGAGCTGTTATGAAACTTAGAGATTGTGTATATAAAAAAAAACTCTTGGTGTTATCACACCAGCCCTCACACCAATCAACTTAGCCAGCCAACCAGCTGATGCCACCCCTGATGCGATAACACCATCAACCACATCACATCAGAAATTACATACACGTCTGGGAACACATCCTCTCCACCCACTTCATCAAACCTGATTCTGTTGAAAAATAGTGTGTTTTTGAAGAAAATTATGGATTATTTTCTAAAAGATAATTTTGTCAAAGTACTTAAGTGTTTATGAGTTTGTGTTCTACTCCATGAGAAAAAGAAATCAAATATTTATTGTCCAAAATGGTTGTTGGATGGATGAGCTATAAATGTTGAAAGTAAGTGGGTTGGAAAGGGAAAAACTTGAGTTATTCCACATTGCTAAGGAAATGAAGTTATCGATCACATGGATGAGATATAAATGCTCAAAGAAAAAGAAAAGTGGAGTTGTCCCACATTGAAAAGGAATTGAACTTGGTGCTAGTATAAAGACTTGGGCACTAGAGTAGTGTTCAAGTTTATGTAGCATAGAGGCTCTCGCGTGCGCATGGGGGGTGCAAATCAAGTTTCTGATTTGGCTTGCGAGGTGCATGCTCGTGCATGTGTGCGTCCTGCGGACACGAATGTAGTACCGAAATTGCCTATGCAGACAAGTCCACCTTTTGCTATTATTTTAATTTTGTACAACAAAATAAATGCTCGCCCTGGACAGAAGGGATAGTCTCTGGACAGGTATGCTCGATCGGCCGAGCACTGGTGGTGACTCGACCGAGCAAGGCCTGGGCAGATTGGCTAAGTTTCTGAACAAGCATGCTCGACCGAGGCATATGCCTTGCTCGGCCGAGCAGTTCCTGAACAGTGATATTTGTTTGATTTCAAATGTGTAACAACCAAGGATTAATTGTCAAAAACTGAAACCGAAATATTAATGGGGGTTAATATTTCGAATTAATGGGTTTTAATTTCGAAATAATGGATGTTTATTACCGGATTAAATCCTAAATTTTTAGTTTTGATTCCTAAAGGCTATATATATTGGAGTTCCTAAATTTTGTAAACCTAGAAAGATTAGTCTAGAGCATTCTCTTGTAACCTTATAAATATTTACCTCATGTATTATAATAAAATTGAATCTTTCATATCGACCTTTTTTCTTTCATGTATATAATTGAATTCGTATAACCATTTTCACTCCAATAGAAGAGTAGGTCTAGGGAGAAACGCGTTTCTCCATAAGTTATGGAGAAACGGGTTTCTGAATATCCAGAAGCTTTGGAATTGATATCCAGAAGCTTCGGAACGGATATCCAGAAAAAAGATTTGAGACCAAATCCAAGGCCAAGACCAAATTTCTGATTCTGGATATCACTTTCACAAGGTTCTGGATATCCAGAACATTGAATATGAATATCCAGAAGCCTTAAAACTTATATCCAGAAGCCAATTCTAAATTTCTGGATATCACTTACAAAGGTTCTGGATATCCTTTCAAAGGGTTCTGGATATCCAGAACCTTTGAGACTGATATCCAGAAGTAACCATGGGCCAAGGTCATGACCAATACAAAATTTCTGGATATCCTTTCAAAAGGTTCTGGATATCCTTTCAAAGGGTTCTGGATATCCAGAACCTTTGAGACTGATATCCAGAAGTAATCATGGGACAAGGTCATGGCCAATACAAAAAGTTTCTGAATATCCTTTCAAAAGGTTCTGGATATCCGTAACCCGTTTTTCCATAACTCATGAAGAAACGCGTTTCTTCCTAAATTTTACGCCAATAGAATATACGTAATATCACTAGAAAATAAACATTCATTTAGTAATATTAGTGATAGAAGGAAACTCATCCATTACCTTAGTTGTGTTAATTGTGTAGGTTAGCGAGCAAACACCACAAATTTTACAAGTACAAATTTCATATGTTGGTTAAAGTTTTGAGTAGTCCCCGGAGAAATGCGTTTTTCCATAAGTTACGGAGAAACGTGTTTCTCCAAAATTTTTGGATATTCTTTCTCTTAATTTTTGGATATACTTTTTAGTGATTTCTGAATATATATACTTGGTCAATACAAAATTTCTGGATATTCTTTCAAAAAGGTTCTGGATATCCTTTCAAAATTTCTGGATATCCTTTCAAAATGTTCTATATATATATATATATGGGTGTATTTAAGAACACACATATTTATGTTTAACAAAAATATAAATTACAAGTATACAATAATTTTAAACATTCATGAGATGGGTGTATTTAAAAATTTGACAAGTGTGATTAGCAAACCTCAAATTGAATTGGACTTACAAGCTTAAGACTTTACTAGCTCAACAAATGACACAAAAATTAGTTAGGAGGTACAAATCATACATTATAATAAGACAATTAATTCCCACCTTAATAACCTATCTTGTACATAAACAACAAAGATAAATACTTAGAACAAACAATTCATGAAAAAAAAAAAAACAAAGAAGAAAAATTAACTTTGCAAATTATCCATACATGATCATCATTTATATTTGCATGCATGTGGCCACAAGATTTTGTATCCAACTTCATGAATCTTTCTCACTCCCTCTCTCTTCTTTTTTTGAGTTTATGTTCTCCTTGCGCACCTTGAGATTTGATTGCAACCCCTTCTGTAAGGATTAGCTTTTGTATTTCCTTGGCAATTGTAGTAGGAGTTGCCCCTGCGGTTACATGGCACGTTGTTCTTCTGAAGAGCCGAGTAACTGATGTAATCTGCACGTCTTGCAAGGACTCTTCGGCTTGCCTCAGAATCCATCATCATTTCCTCATCCTGGCCTATCAGATCGCCAACTTTCAAGTTGGTGGAGGCCAAAATGGAGTCCACATTGTGGGCCCCAAAGAGGGAGTCAGTGTCCCAACTTGCAAATGAGGTGGATTCAACGTCCACCATGCAAGTTAGGGACACCAGGAGGATGAAGACCATTCCAAGACGAAAACCCATTCTTATTGAGTTTTGTTTTTAATATACGCACGGGTGGTGGTCGAGGGAAAGAGAGCTTTTTTTTTATTATTGTTTTTGCGTTTGGTTGTGTTGTTTGCTTGCTTTTGGCTTTGGGTCTCAAGCCCTTCCCGTGTCGAACGTAGGAGGGGAAAGAGAGGGGAGATGAACAATGTGAATAGAGAGATTTGGTGGTGGTGAGTTTATTGGGAAACAAGGAGAGATTGAGAGGTTAAGAGTGGAAATTGGAGAGGTGGAGATTTAACCTAGCATCTTCAGTTTTTTTAGGGTTGTTGGTTTCCTTTTTTTCCTATAAAGTTTGTTGCATGAATGAGGCTTATTTTGATCCCAAAAGTATGGTTGCTAAAACCTTTCTAATACTAATGGACTTCAACTTTTTTCAGCATTTCTAATGATAAAAGAAAAACTATTTTTTTTTTTTTTTTGTGGATGGACCAAATACAGTACTCATCCTTCCATAGTTATCGTCCAAATTACTGTCTATATTTTATTTAAAGGACATTCTAAAAAATGTTGAAATTCAGTGCAATGATTATACAATTCTTGTTATCTATTTTTAAAATTCTGATTTTGCAAGTATGCTATAAAATGAAGAAAAATAAAATCATAAAAATACATTGGGGACAAAGTTATTTAGAAAATAATCTCTCCGTCCCACCCGAAACGGCAAAAAGTTGGCCTTGCATGTAAATTAAGGAGAGTGTATAGTGGAGTATATATTTATTTTGAGACCATTTTTTTCTGAAAAAATAAATATTTATTTACTGAAATAGGGAGTAATACATGTTAAAAAAAAATCATTATTGTTTAATACAAAATGGACTTCTTATTACAGACAGGACTTTTAAAAATAAACTTTTCAAATACATGCACAGAAAATGATATTTTCAGAAGTTTTGGTAGTAAATGCTTAATTTTTTTTTTACTTTTTTTCAGGGGCATTTACCATATAATATATCAAACTTACCAATTTTACCTATTAAAACAAAGAATATTTCGTATAGCCATATACTCCCTCCGTCCCATATTAATATAGACTTTTGTCAATACACAGAAATTAAGGAGGAAGTATTATATTGAAAGTGTTGTGAGTGTGAAAATAAAATAGGAGAGAGAATGAGTGGAGAGAATAGTAAATTATAATGGTGATGTGAGTATTAAAATAATGTAGGAGAGAGAATGAGTGGAGGGAATAGTAAAAATTAATTCCTTTCCATTTTAGGAAAGTTATACTCCCTCCGTCCCACAATACTTGACACACTTTTCCATTTTGGGCGTCCCACTGATAAGTCACACTTCCTAAAATGGCAAAGAATCTTTACTATTCCCTCCACTCATTCTCTCTCCTACATTATTTTAATACTCACAACACCATTATAATTTACTATTCTCTCCACTCATTCTCTCTCCTACTTAACTATCTACACTCACAACACATCAACCTTTTTACTTTTTCCTTAATTCCCGTGCGGAACAGTAACTGTGTCAAGTATTACGGGACGGAGGAAGTATATTATTGTGGGACGCCCAAAAAGGAAATTTTATATATTATCATGGGACGGAGGGAGTATTCCCTAACTTAACGAGTAAACTCTCCTTCTCATTTTACTATAAGTTTACCCTCCTACCATTTTACTAATCCCACCCTGTTTATCACTTTATTTTCTATTCAACCACTATCACTTTAGGTCACCCTCCTCATCTTCTCCGATCAACAACTTCAGCAACCCCCAATTTCGGAGACCAACTCCAGCGACTTTTTGTTTTTTTACTCCGTCGACCTCTTCGGTGACCAGACACAGCTGAGAACTTATCAGTAATTTATCAGTTGTCAACTAAATTACTAATAACACGATCAACTTCGGCTACCAACAACTCCGGCGATCAAACAACTGAGAACTTAACTTATCAATAAGTTCTTAATTGTCAACTAAACTAATAAGAACACGATCAACTTCAACAATCACCAACTCCGGCGACCAAACAATTGAGAACTTAACTTATCGTTACGTTCTCAGTTGTCAACTAAACTAAGAAGAACACGATCAACTCCGGCGTCCAAACAACTGAGAACTTAACTTATCATTAAGTTTTCAGTTGTCAACTAAACTAATAAGAACACGATCAACTCCGGCAACCAAACAACTGAGAACTTAGTTAGTTCTCAGTAGTCAACTACTAACAACATGATCAACTCATGCGACCAAACAACTGACAACTTATCAGTAATTTCTCAGTTGTCAACTACTATAAACATGATCAACTATGACGACCAACTCCGGCGATCAACATATGAGAACTTTTTTGTTGTTGTCAGTTGTTCTGCATAGAAGTTCTCAATTGTCAATCGTTCTCGGTTCTCAACTAAATATAGATAATGTGCACCTCTTCACCTATACTATCTTCGTCCCATAATAATTATTATAATTTTCTTAATTTATTTTAAAGTGAATGTCACATTGCTAAACATAAAAATAATTTTAGTTCAAAGCATTTTACTTTTTTACAACCTATAATCTAACCTTAAGGGGTGGTCCAAACACAAATATAGACTGTATATAATTTTAGGCACAAACACAATTAAGTTTATAACTCAAAATAATGATAGTTCAAGTCATTTCACTTTTGAGGAGAAAAAGAAAAGGTCACTTTTTCTTAAAAATACGATGCTTCCAACCCTTTTCATTTTTCTATATATTCCTAACTCAATGGCACAAGAAAAAATAGGGGAGGTTATCAAATCGTCCCTCAATCTAATAAAAATGACTAACTAAGACACATATTTTTATAATCGACCACCATGTCCTCTTTTAAAAGATGGACACGAGCGTCCTTTAGGGGCAAGCTGTCACTCTCTCTCTCCTCTCTCCTCCCTCATTTTTCTTTTTTTTTCTCCAAAACTTTAAAATGAAATATCTTAATATCCAGAAGTCAAAATAAAATATTATTCAAGACCATCGTTGTGTTCGTATCGTCAGTACGAATCAAACTAGTAGCATCAACATATAAACTGGAGCAAATTTAAGAAGTTCACATTTGTTCCAAGTTTATAATTGTTTTTAGAAGTTCACATATATTTTTCACAATTGTTACAAGAACAACTAAGAGAATTTCACAATTGTTTTTGCTAAATTCATAATTTTTGAATGAAAGTGGCTATCATTTACTTAATTCACAGTTATTTTTAGTTAAGTTCACAATTGTTTTTAATCTTTTAGTGCCTCTATTTTTGCAATTTTATGAGATTATTTGACAAATTTTTGTTAAGTTTACAGTTGTTTTTAGTTAACTTCAAAGTTTTTTAGTCATTTATGGCCTTTATTTTATGAAATTATTTGACATATTTGTTAAGTTCACAGTTGTTTTTAGTTATGTTCACAGTTGTTTTTACTCTTTAATAGCCTCTATTTTTGCTATTTTATGAGATTATTTGACATATTTGTTAAGTTCACAATTTTTTTTAGTTTATGGCCTCAAATAATCTCATAAAATTGCCTTTATTTTCGATATTTTATGAGATTATTTGATATATTTGTTAATTCAATTTTTTTAGCTAAGTTCATTGTTGTTTTTAATTAAGTTCATAGTTGTTTTTAGTTAAGTTTACAATTGTTTTTAATCTTTTACGCCTCTATTTTTGTTGTTTTATGGGATTATTTGACATATTTACTAAGTTTACAATTATTTTTAGTTACGTTAACAGTTATTTTTAGTCATATTACCAATGCAGTACACCAATAACCTCTATCTCAATCCGTCAATAACCAAGTCGAGAGTTAAACAAAGTATGAGCAAATACAAACATGTGAGGTGCACAAATATTTGGGATGGACAATAATCCAAACATGTGAAGTGAAGTGCACAAATACTTGGGTAGCCATATAACCAACGCAGTACACCATTAACCTTTTTCTCAATCCGTCAATAACCAAGTCGAGAGATAAACAGAGTATGAGTAAATATAAGATATTTTAACAAAAAAAATTCGCATTAGAAACCACAAAGAAGAAGCTAATCAAACGCACAATTTCAGATACTGTCACAATTGTCATCTATTTAAGCTCTTATACAATCGAAGTGTTTGATGGGCCCGCAAATATGGTCGGAGTTGAAGGGGATTTCATCGGTGTTTTTGCAGATCTATTCAAAATAGGAAGTAGAGAAAGGAGTGTCCGAATAGTATGTGAGGAGGAGGAGGACAAAGAAGAAGGCCCCCAAGGTGGGAAGTAGAGAGAGAAGGTGTGAATGGGAGAAAGAGGAAAACGAGGAGAGAAAATCAGTGATTTTTTATTTACCAGAGAGATATTAGTCGGGAGAAGGCGCCGATCCAGTCGAGTTTCGAAGCCTGTAGCCGAAATCTTTTGGGGACAAGGGGAGACTGCCCGGAGATGGGTAATGGGCGGCTGAAGACGGGAAGGGTGGATTGAGTTGGGCAAGATAGAGAGAGGGAAAGAGTATGTGTGTGTGTGTGTGTGGGTTTGTGTTGGGGAGGGGAGGAGAGAGAGAGAGTGAGAGAGGGATGGAGGGAGAGAGAGAGAGAAGTATTTGTATGTGAGGAGAAGGAAGGGAGGGGAGGCTTTTGTTTGTAGCAACGAGGTTAGTTCTATCATTTTGAACAAATATAATTTGTCCTTGAACCGTATGTTAATATTGATTCTGAAAATTTGATTAGGTGGTCGATTTTCAAAATACTTGTCCTAATCGATCGATTCCCGTGAATGACCTATCGGTAATTTTCCCTATTTATTTTTATATTGCATATATAATTGTAAAATTAGAGGCTCTGATCAATACATCCATTACGTAAATCAAACAACTAATAAGGACATACATTTCAAAACTAACCAAAAAATCTCTAAATATTTTTGAAAATCGTGCCCTTTATGCCCAACGCTGTGAGTAGTCTTCCCAACTTTGCTCTCTCTCTCTCTCTCTCTCTCTCTCTCTCTCCCCCTCTCTCTCTCTCTCCCATTCCCTTTTCCTTTTCTTTCGACTTTTTTGTTTTTCCTCAAACTTTTTAATTTGAATATCTCAAAATATAGAAATAAAAAACATCGTGAAATCATCATTTTAATCGTATCGTTAAAACAAATCAACATGTACACACATCACATAATTCATATTTTAGCAACTAAAAATTTCATTTTTCGTTTATAAAATTGATTTCTCAGTTATTCATGTTTGAGTATAAAAACTGAGAAATTCCAATTTATCACAGTTGATACTCAATTTCTTAGATGCTAAATTAAAGATAAATGTGCTATCACATACCAGTTAACAACAAAATAAACAAATTATTTCTCATATGTTTAAACTAAAATTCTTAATTGCTTTAAGCGTAAATATGAATGTGATATCACATACCCTTAGAAAGAACAAAGATAAATTTATTTCACAGTCGTGTGATTTTACAGTTATATACTGTCATATGCCCGTTAAAAAAATGAGATATCAATTTATCAGTTGTTAAAAGATAAATATTTAGTTTAATAAATGCATTATCGCATATCCTTTATCAATAGAGAATCCAATTTATCACTTATTTTTCACTTGTAAACGAGATCATTATTACCACATCTTCATGAACGACTGATAACTAAATTTCTCGATTGTTTAATTAAATATGAATGTTCTCCCATATATTATCTAGCTAAAATGATATATCAATTTATCTCACATTTAAAAAATTTCATAATAGTGGAACAATTATTTTATTGAAATAAATCATTTATCACTTACAAAAAGGAAGTATGTTTGTTTTTGGGGGACTATGCCCGATAAGTTCTAAAAAAGTTTCATAATGCCCGATAATTTCCTTCCCCATGTTGTATTATGATGTTGTATTATGTTTCGAAAATACAAGATCAATTAAGGCCATAATACTGCATTCCGGCGGCCGCCGGTGATCGGAGTCCGAAGTCCATGGACCGACGACCAGATTTCGACCTCCAGCGACCGGATTCCGGCCAAAATTGCCGGATTCCGATGATAATTGATCGGATTCCGGCGAAAATTGACCGGAATCCGACATGCGGCGATAGCAGACGGCGGCGGCGGAGCTGGGCTGTGGCGGAGGCGGTGGTGCGGATGCAGTATTATGATTTTAAACTACTGCATAACTAAATGTTGTATTATATATAATACAACATGAGAATTTATGGGCATTTTAATACAATGAGGAACTTAGTGGAAATTGATTTATTCCAAAAGGAACTTATGAGACAAATTCCCTTGTTTTTGTCTTATTATAATAAATATGCAATAAGTGAAGAATAATATGACTTGACATAACGATACAATGAAACACTTTAAGTCTCTTGGTAAAGGGAACTCATGGGTTCAAATCCTATCAAATACATAATTTTTTTATGAGTTGCCAAATGGAGGGGTGAAGGTGGTCAAATGTTTAGTCGTATGAGGGAGGTGGTGAGGCGGGAGGTCTGCAATGGTGATGGTGGTGGTCGAAGGTGGTTAACGGACGAAGGTGGTCGCCGAAATGGTCAGTAGAGGGAGGTTGTCGGACGAAGGTAGTCGTGGGAGGGAGGTTTCTTATGTATTGAGATGGCCATCAGTATGAACAGAGAAGAGAGAGAACTGGACATATGAACAAACTTTTGTATATTGAATCAAAAATGAATAAGCTTCTGTACAGACTTGGTATATGTAGAGAATTAACAACAACCCACACACACACTAACTATCCACACTAACAGCTTAACAAATTGTAACAAACTATCTAATCTCAGGTGTATTTACTGAATTGCCCTTTACATTTGGTCTTGCTGTAGCACATCAACACTTTTGCATTGAGCTTTCTTTCGTCTGGAATATGTGTGTCCATATCTGTATTACCCCCCCCCCCACAAGTGTAAGGGGTGAATGGATTAAGAACCCCTAACTTGTGAAGAAAATGCCAATGCAAATTCTTTCCAAGAAACTTGGTAAAGACATCAGCTAGTTGAGACTTTGTGGAAACATGGGAAAGAGAAATTAGACCAGCAGCAATCTTTTCTCTCACAAAATGACAATCCAATTCTATGTGCTTAGTCCTGGCATGATACACAGGATTGGAAGCTATGCTGATGGCAGTTGTACTATCACAAAAGACAGAAATTGGTAAAGGAACCTCCACCTGAAGATCATGTAATAAAGCCCTCAACCATACAATTTCACAGCTTGTAGTTGCGATTGATCTGTATTCAGACTCAGCTGAAGATCTGGAAGTCACACCTTGTTTCTTTGAATACCAAGAAATTAAAGAATCACCTAAGAACATGCAATAACCTGAGACTGACTTTCTATCATCAGGATTGCTAGCCCAGTCACTATCACAATAGGCTTTAAGAGATAAAGAAGAAGAAGAAGAAGGAAAGAAAATTCCTTGTCCAGGAGACAATTTCAAATATCTCAGAATTCTATGAACAACCTTTAAATGAGGTGTCCTTGGAGCATGGATGAATTGACTTAAAGCTTGAACTGAGTAAGCTAAGTCTGGTCTGGTAATGGTGAGATATAAAAGTTTCCCAACCAAGATCCTATACACAGAAGGATCAGATAACAATTCACCTTCTTCTGCCCTTAATTTGCAATTGGGATCAAATGGTATAGTAAGTGGCTTACTATCAACCAAACCAACAGTTTCCAACAAATCCAAAGCATATTTTCTTTGACAAAGATGAAAACCATCTTTGGACCTCATGATTTCAATGCCAAGATAGTACTTGATCAGACCTAAATTTTTGATACTGAACTTAGCATCTAGATAAGACTTCAAGGAAGAAATAGCAGATAGATCATTTCCAGTCACAACAATGTCATCAACATAAACTAACACAGTTGTAAACTTGTCATTTTCAGCATGTGTAAAAAGGGAATAATCAGCCAAGGACTGAGTGAAACCCTTCTGAATAAGAGCTTCTGTAAGTTTAGCAAACCACTGTCTGCTAGCTTGCTTTAATCCATATAAAGACTTGGTAAGTTTACACACCATATTGGACTGAATAGGCTTAGAATATCCCTTAGGAATCTCCATATAAACTTCCTCTGGTAGATCTCCATGAAGAAATGCATTGTTGACATCCAACTGATGAACCTCCCAATTTCTAACTGCAGCAATAGCTAACAAGCATCTAATTGTGACCATCTTAGCCACTGGAGCAAAAGTTTCCTGATAATCAATTCCTTCTGTTTGTGTAAAACCTTTTGCAACTAGTCTCGCTTTGAATCTTTCAATACTTCCATCTGCATGGTGTTTCACCTTATATACCCATTTGCATCCAACAGGTCTCTTTCCAAATGGTAGAGGAACAATGTCCCAAGTATGATTACTTTCGAGGGCTTCAATTTCTTTATGCATTGCATCAATCCATCTATTGTCCTTTATAGCCTGTGCATAAGAAGTTGGTTCTGGGACTTGACCAACAGAATTAAGAAAGGACATATGATGAGGATGGATATGATTATAAGACAAGAAATTGGCCATGGCATACTTGGGAGTTAGCTTGCAACAGGATGTAACATGAGGAAGAAGAGCATTTTTGTAATCCTTAAATTTGGCAGGAATGGCTTTATGTCTGGTTGAAGTTCTGAGAGGAAGAGTTGGGACATTGGAATTATCAATGGTAGTTGAATGAACAGGAGGAACTAAAGAGTTCTCAGAAGGAATCAGAGTAGAATTCCCAGAATGAACAAGGGTAGGATTTTCAGAAGCATTGATGTGTATAGTGGAAGGAACGTGTTCTGTTTCAGGCCAGGGTAAAGAAGAAAAAGAATGTGGTGATTGAGTAGAAGGAACAGATTTAGAAGAAGATTGAATAAAAGGAAACACATTATCATGAAAGACAACATGTCTACTAACAAATATTTGCTTAGTATCCAAATTGTATAACCTGTAACCTTTCTGATTATTAGGATAGCCAAGAAACACACTTCTTATTGCTCTGGGAGAAAATTTATCTGGAGTATGAATGGAACCAAAGCATAGACAGCCAAATGATTTCAGATGTGCATAAGAAGGACCGACCTTATGAAGAAGAAAATAAGGAACTTGAAAGTCTATGGCACTATTAGGTAGGAGATTAATGATGTATGTGACAGTTAATAGAGAATATCCCCAAAAATGAATGGGTAGTCCAGAATTAAACCTAAGTGCTCTAGAAACTTCAAGTAAGTGTTGATGTTTCCTCTCCACAACTCCATTTTGTTGTGGAGTACCAGGACAAGATGTTTGATGAATGATACCAAGGTTAGAAAGAAAAGGAATAACTTTTTGGTTCACAAATTCAGTTCCATTATCAGATCTAATCTTTTAATAAAAGTCTGAAACTGAGTAAGAACATAAGACTGAAAGTTCTTGAGAATAGAAAAAACATGTTGTTTGGTAGATATCAAGAATGTCCAAACAGCTCTCGAAAAATCATCAACAATGGTAATAAAATATTTACAACCATTCATTGTGGAAGTTCTGCAAGGATCCCAAAGATCACAATGTATCAATTTAAAACATGCTGAAGTTTTAGAATTACTAATGGGAAAAGAAAGCATATGTTGTTTTGCCAAAGGACAAATGGTACATTTGGTAATGGAATCAACATCAGAATTACATTTAGAACTAAATTTGCAAGGAAAATTATCTAACTTCTGAAGAGTAGACATTGAAGTATGACCAAGTCTTTGATGCCAAAGAAAGGCTGAGGAAGAAGAATTTGAGGTTTGGTTGATAAAAGAAGGATCACTGCTGCTATGAAGAATGTAGAGACCTCTATGCATTGTCCCAAGGGCTAGGACCTGCTGCATTTTGGCATCCTGGAATGTGCATTGAGAATTGGTAAAATGGACATTGCAAGATAACTGATTAACTAGCTTTGAAATGGAAATGAGGTTGAAATGAAAGCTTCGTATCAAAAACACATCATGTAGGTTAATGAATTGATTAATATGCACAAAACCCACTTGAGTAACTTGGATATATGCACCATTGGGTAAGGAGATAGAAATGGGAAATGAAACATTTCTAACATGATGCATCAAATGAAGAGATGTGCAAATGTGGTCAGTGGCCCCAGAATCCAAAATCCATGCAAAACTGTTATGAGCAGAAGCTATAATAGATGTAGGACAAGGGTTAGAAGTACCTGTACCATGACTCTGCACACCAGTAATCTGACCAGCAAAATGATCTTCTGGTGAATTAAAAACATTCTGCTGCAGTTTTGACATCATCTGCATCATTTGGTTCATTTGAGACTGAAGTTGACCAAGACTCATTGTGTTGGAATTGTTGCCTTCATCTTTGGAAGTAAGATAATCTCCATTGCTGTTGACATTCATTATCTTGCCACTGTCCTGTGGTTTCGAAGATGGATTAAACCTGCCCTTAACTTACTTGGCTTTTCCATGAGCTGGATGACCCACTGGGAATCCAATCAATTTGTAACATTCTGCTTTGGTATGCCCTTCCAACTTATAATATTCACAAAAGATACCTTTCTTGAAAGGTGCCCTAACATAAGATCTTGTATTAACAGCAGCTGTGTGATCATTGGACTTTAGTGATTGATCTCTGATGCTTGTAACATTGGCTAGCATTGCATTGGAGCTGTTGAAGCTATGATTATAACCTTGTCTTTGGGATTCTTCCTTTTTAACCATAGCAAAAGCTTGGTCAAGAGTAGGAAGTGTCTTCTTCTGTAATAACTGTCCTCTAACACCCACATAACTCTCATGTAAACCCATGAGAAATTTCATTAACTTTTTCCTTTGGTCTCTCTCTGCAGCAGATCTACCATTACCACATGTGCAAGCGCATTTACAAGAGTCTAAAGTGTCAATGGAGAAAATTTCATCCCAAATGCCTTTGAGTCTATGAAAATAGATTTCAACTGAAGAACTACCTTGTTCTAATGTGTGCATGTCCTTTTCTAATTGAAACAAACGATGGCCATTTATTGCAGAAAATCTATCATGTAATTGAATCCAGACATCTCTAGCAGTAGAAACGTAACTCAGACTATTACCAATATCATCATTAACAACATTTAAAATCCATGAGATAATCATATCATTCGTACGATCCCACAGTGGAAGAAAATTGGAACCAGTAGTAGGTTTCGAAAAAGTACCGTCAACAATGCTCATTTTGTTCTTCGCCGATAGTGCAATATTCATCGATCTGCTCCATGTGTTGTAGTTCTCAGATCCAAGCAATTTCTTCGAGATTAGGATCAATCCAGGATGATCGTTGTTGTGTATGAACAACGGATGCATATTCGATTCAATCGAGAGGCCATTAGCAGGATCAATGGTGCTATTTGTATTTGTGTTGGTGTTGGTAGACGAATCATCAACATTACGAGGCATTTTTGGAACAAATTTGATTGTGAAATCAAATTGCAGAAAACCCTAGTTAATTTGCAGAAAACCTTAGGTGTAAGACGAAGAAGAATAACACAATTACCAAATCAATGGATTGAAATTGTGAAGAAGATGATCGAATCAAAGGTGAAGATCTCTGTCAATCAATCAAGAATGCGCGCGGAAGACGAAAAATTGATCTAAGGCTCTGATACCATCTTATGTATTGAGATGGCCATCCGTATGAACAGAGAAGAGAGAGAACTGGATGTGACGACCCTAACCCTAGGCACTAATTTTAGTATCATATTATATACTTTTAATATTAATGTTAACTTCATGTATTTATTTTATGTCTTAAATTTCTTATATTAAGATGAGATGGGTGGAAAATAATTTTAAAACATTAGGATTGCAAAGGAAACTAAATAAGTATCTTGGGGGAAATATAAAAATAGAAAAAAAAATAAAGTATGAAATGAGGTTAAGTTGTGGGGGGGGGGGCAAAGAAATTGGAGTAAGGGGTTTAGTTTTAATGCCTTAGAACTTGAAGGACCTAGTTGCTTATTTTTGAAAGCCTTTAATTAATTGGCATGGGGGGCCATGCCTTCCCCCTTAATTCCCTCACCCTTCCTCCCCTTAGTCAAAGTATACCACCCTCCTCCCATACTTCCTCCATCCTCCTCATTCTTCCTAATCATTTCTTCTTCATCCTCCTTTATTCCATCCATGTAAGCTCTCTTCTAGAGACCTCCCTTCCAAATTGTTTCCAAGTTAAATCCTTCTCCATTTTTCCAATCCAATTGTACTTTTGTGTTCGGGGAATCTAGGGGAGTTGATCAAGCTAAGAAGATCCTCATTTCATCCTATAATTCTAATGTGAGTTATTATGACCCTTCCTTTCATTAAATATTCATGAACTATTGGATATTGTTATTGTTGTTATATTGTTGGTTGAGTGCTTGGGAATCTTGCTTGGTGTAGAGAAATGTTTAATGACCTAGATGTAAGGTTTAGGTTCATGGAAGTTGACAAAGAAACAAGAGTATGGTTCTAAATGGGAGTAAAAAGGGTAAATATGAAATGGGTAGTTTAATGAGTAATCCAACCAAGAAATAAATAGATTAAAGCTATCTTATGTGATTAGGAATGCTTAAGTATGATATTGGTGAAGTTAGTCAACCTTTTTAGGTTCACAAATTAGAAGGATTCTTGGTGCAAGTTTTGGGTTTTGGGCATTACTAAGGAATTCTGCTGCTGATGCCTGTTTCTGGCCGTGGCACGAGTCGTGCCCCTAGGCACGAGTCGTGCCCATGGCCAACTCGTGGTTACGATTCGTGAAATGAGAGCCAAATCGTTCTGATCAACTTAAGGGTAAATTGGCACGAGTCGTGCCCTCAGGCACGAGTCGTGCCATGTGGAAGTAACGAGTCATGCTTTAGGGGACGCATAAATCTGAGAAAGGCCAAAGGGGAACGAGTCATGCCCTGGGGCACGAGTCGTGCCCTGGCCTGGTGACTTTGAATCAACTTTGGAGCTGTTTAAACCTAATCAAACTAGAACCAATATGAAATCTCTTTAACCTAGATTAAAGTAGAACACTTTGGCTACACAATGACATCTTAAGTGATCAAAATGGAATTGGGAAAGTACTTTAAATATTGTTTGGAAAACGCTTGGTAGACTAGTTTAGCAACTTGACCAATGTGATCCCAACTTGGTATATTTAACTTGGACCTTTATAGAGGCCATGTATTGTTGTATGATGACTATGTAGGGTGGGTTGATGATACCTTATTGCCTTACTTGAGTTCTTATTCATTGATTATATTATGCATAGTGTGTTAAATAAATGTTGCACTATGATATTGGTTGAACATGAGTATATATTACCATGTGGCTATATTGTTTATCCCCTTTGTGGATTATATTTCAAGTAACTATTATGTGCTTGATAATGTGTTAATCAGCTGATGTTGGGGGTATAACATAATACGATCCATTATGGAAGTGTGACCTAATGTGATCGAATTATGTTATATCTGTGACCGTCCCCTCCTGTGGCCACAGGTCGGGGTTATAGCATCTGTATTGAGCCAAAAGCCTTACATAGTTGCTACTCTCTTATATGGTACCCTGAAAAATGGGTCTTATAAGATGTGAGTATTGCTTAAGCAGCTCACCTAAGATTGGAATATTATATTCAATGTTGTACGACTATTGTTCAGACGGGAAAAGGTAAACCGAGGTAATGTAAAGTGTTTACAGCTTTCCTAATGTGTTATATGCAACTTGTTATGTGTTGCATCTTATTTGGCATATTGCTGCATTCATAATAGCTTGCTGAGATTTATTCTCACCCCTCTCCCTTTAATGTTTTTAGATCCCGAGACAGGCGGACCGGCCAAGTAAGGGCGGAGAGGAGTTTGGAAGTGATTTTGGGGATTGTCGGGGTACGTATAGGTTGGCGTAGAATGTATATTTTGGTATAATTCCTTTATGGAGTTTGTAATTATAAACTTTAACTTCTACGTTACAACCACAATCTTTTGTAACTAAAACAGGTGAACACTTTCAAAGTTGGTCAACTCTTCCTCCGATGTGGAGAGGAGTAGAGTTATTTTGAAATGGTTTTGTGAATTGTGTTTATGTTTGAAAGTTAAATCAAAGTTTTATAAATTTTAGGTGGTTTGAGTTAGTTTGGGGACGCTCCAACTCGGAACACGCGTTAGGTTCCGGGTCGGGGTCCTCACAGTTGGTATCAAAGCTCGGTTAGAGTTCTCGGGTAGAGTCTAGCTGAGTGAGAGTGTGTGATAGCTGACGTCGAGTGTTTAATGCAGGAGTTTGTACTAATGGCGGGTAATGATGAAGATCAGGATCGGGCTTTGGGAAATGTTGGTAATTCGAATGCTGAAATAATGGATATGTTCCAAGTGTTTCTTCAGAATATGGCAAATCAGAATCAAGGTAGGGGACAACAACCTGAAGGTAGGCAAGGGCACCATGGCTTAGAGAAATTTGTGAAGATGTCTCCTCCTAGTTTCAACGGAGATCCGGATCCGACGAAGGCGGAAAGATGGCTTGAAGCTATGAATAAGATTTTTGCGGCAATGGAGAGCTCGGATGCAGAAAAGGTAAGGTGCGCCGTTTTCAAGTTGGAAGGACCCGCAGAGCACTGGTGGCAGGTAGTGAAGGATGGCTGGGATCGGGATTTGACACCGCAGACTTGGGAAAATTTCACACGCAAGTTCCGGGATCATTTCGTTCCGATGGTTACTAGAGATAAGAAGGAGGTTGAGTTTCTGAAACTGGAGCAAGGGACAATGACTATAGCACAATATTCAGCCAAGTTTACGGAGTTAGCCCGATATTGTCCCCATTTGATACTGGAGGAGGAGAGGCGGATCTACCGATTCGTGAAAGGCTTAAGGGTGGAGTTCCGGAGCGATTCGACGCATGACTTCGCCCAACTTCCGGGCGTAGTGAATATGGCGTATCAGATTGAGAATGATATAGAGGAGCATCGTGGTAAATTGGAGGGTGGAAGCAGAAATAGATTCCAAGGTCAAGGTTCGGGGCAGAATAGAGGGCAGCCAAGGACATCAGCTTCGGGAGCAGGTAGAGGAGGAAATGTGGCGGCTCCGGCAAATCGTTCGACTCCAGGTCAGTTTGGGACATTATGTGGATATTGCAAGAAACCAGGTCATTCAGAGGATAAGTGTTGGAGCAAGCAAGGCAAATGTTTGGAGTGTGGTGCAACGGGCCATTTCCGGAAGAATTGTCCCAAGTGGCAAAAGAAGCAAGCTTCGGGTAGTGGTCAAGGGGGACAAGGTGGTGGTGTGAAGAGAGATATTGACGGGAAACCCAAGGATAGAGTGCAAGGTCGAGTGTTCGCCTTGGGTAGAGGAGAGGTCGATCCCAATGCTGTCATTAGAGGTATAGTCCCTGTCTCAGGAGTTAAGGCCCGCATTCTTATAGATACCGGGTCTTCTCATTCTTTTGTGGCATCTCACTTTGCATTTTCATTGCATAAATTGCCTGAATCTATGCCTTATGTGTTGGAGGTCTCTACTCCTATGGGAGAGTGCCTCGCATCTTCTTTGATATATCGTGGTTGTGATGTGACCATATGTGGGCATGTATTGCCGGTGGATTTGGTCGAGTTACCAATCCGTGACTTTGATGTGATCCTTGGGATGGATTGGTTGAGTCAATGTCATGCTTTGGTAGACTGTCGTAGAAAGCGAGTCTCATTTGCTATGCCTGATGTGCCTACTTTTATATTTGATACGGACAAATCTATGTTCAATTTACATGTTATTTCTGCTTTAAAGGCTAGGAAAATGCTATCTAAGGGGTGTGCGGGGTACTTGGCTTATGTGGTAGATTCCAATAAGAAGTCCCCCGAGTTAGCTCATGTCCCGGTTGTCAATGAATTTAGTGATGTGTTTTCTAGTGAGTACTCTATGCCTCCGGATCGTGAGGTAGAGTTTTGTATTGACCTAGTGCCCGGTACCGCACCTATCTCTAAAGCACCCTATAGAATGGCTCCGGCCGAGTTAAAAGAGTTGAAGGCCCAATTGCAAGAATTGCTAGACCGGGGTTTTATTCGCCCAAGTGTGTCTCTGTGGGGAGCACCGGTTTTATTTGTTAGGAAGAAGG
Source organism: Adenophora triphylla var. japonica (assembly GCA_022495995.1). Classification (NCBI taxonomy): domain Eukaryota; kingdom Viridiplantae; phylum Streptophyta; class Magnoliopsida; order Asterales; family Campanulaceae; genus Adenophora; species Adenophora triphylla. The sequence goes on along the minus strand of JAFEMH010003182.1, from coordinate 218,772 downwards.
ATGGTACCTTACGATTATGTATTGATTATCGTTTGCTGAACCAAGCCACCATAAAGAATAAATATCCTCTTCCGCATATAGATGATTTGTTCGACCAACTTCAAGGTTCCGTTATCTACTCTAAACTTGACTTGAGAAGCGGATACCATCAGTTGAAGATTAGATCTGATGATATTGCTAAGACAGCTTTCCGAACAAGATATGGTCATTATGAGTTTGTTGTGATGCCTTTCGGGTTGACTAATGCACCAGCCGTATTCATGGATATGATGAACCGTATTTTCAAGCCTTATCTTGACAGCTTTGTGGTGGTATTCATAGATGACATCCTTGTTTATTCTAAGTCCCGGGAGGAGCATGAAAAGCATTTGAGGATTGTCTTGTCAGTTCTTCGTGAGAAGCAGTTGTACGCCAAGTTCAGCAAGTGCGAGTTTTGGCTTGAGCAGATTTCTTTCTTGGGGCATGTAGTGTCGAGTTCGGGAATTTCCGTGGATCCTTCAAAAATTGAGGCCGTGGTTAATTGGAAGCAACCTTCGACTGTGACTGAGGTTCGTAGTTTTCTTGGCTTGGCGGGGTATTATCGAAGGTTCATTGAAGGTTTTTCTCGAATTGCGACTCCGTTGACTAGGTTGACTCGAAAAGATGTGCCGTTCGTATGGGATTTCAAGTGTGAAGCAAGTTTCAATGAGTTGAAGAAGAGGTTGACAACGGCTCCTATTCTTACCCTTCCGGATGGTTGTGAGAATTTTGTGATCTATAGTGATGCCTCGAAGGCGGGTTTGGGATGTGTATTAATACAAAATGGGAAAGTTATTGCGTATGCCTCTAGGAAGTTATCACCGGCGGAACAGAATTACCCTACTCATGATATGGAACTGGCGGCGATCGTGTTTGCGTTGCATAAGTGGAAGCATTACCTTTATGGGGCGAAATTTGAGATATTCACCGACCATAAGAGTTTGAAATATTTGTTTACCCAAAAGGATTTGAATAACCGACAAAGGAGATGGCTAGAGTTCTTGAAGGATTTTGATTGTGTAATTTCTTATCATCCGGGGAAGGCCAATGTGGTGGCAGACACGATTAGCCGAAAGGCTTATGTGACAGCTTTGAGTACCCAAGAGTTGAGGAGTGAAGTATTACTTGCGAATGTGCGAGCCGTTCCTACATTGTATGGAGATTTGAAGGAAGCTCAACAAAGTGATCCGGAGTTAAAGAAAATTTTGGGACAAGTGCAAGATGGGAAAGCCGGGGAATTTGCGTTGAATAGAGATGGGATTTTAACCTTCCAAGGGAGAATTTGCGTTCCTTCATCACCGGAAATCAAGAGGCGTGTGTTAGAGGATGGTCATAAGTCCAAGTTTGCGATTCATCCGGGTAGTACCAAAATGTATCAAGACTTGAAGCGTGGGTATTGGTGGAATGGTATGAAAAGGGAAATTGCGGATTATGTCTCTAAGTGTTTAACTTGTCAACAAATTAAGGCCGAACATCAGAGACCGGCGGGGTTACTTCAACCATTGGATATTCCGGAATGGAAATGGGAAGGGATCTCGATGGATTTTATTTCGGGTTTGCCTCTTACCGCGAAGAAGATGGATGCTATTTGGGTTATTGTGGATAGATTGACAAAGTCGGCTCATTTTCTTCCGGTGTCAACCAAGTTCTCGATGGAGAAGTTAGACCAGTTGTATATGAAGGAGATTGTTAGACTTCACGGGGTTTCGTTTAGCATTGTTTTCGACAAAGATCCGAGATTCACTTCTAGATTTTGGAGAGCATTGCATGAAGCCTTGGGTTCTAAATTGTGTTTTAGTACGGCGTTTCATCCTCAAACCGACGGTCAGTCCGCGAGAACCATTCAGATACTTGAGGATATGTTACGGGCTTGTGTGATGGATTTCCAACTGTCTTGGGAAGATCATCTACCGCTAGTTTAATTTGCCTACAACAACAGTTATCAGTCTAGCATTGAGATGGCTCCGTATGAGGCGTTGTATGGTAGAAAGTGTAGATCTCCGATGTGTTGGGACGAGGTTGGTGAAGCAAGACTTTGGGGCCCGGATTTGGTTAGAGATTCTACAGAGAAGATCAAGGTGATTCGGGATAGATTGAAGACGGCTCAGAGTAGACAGAAAAGCTACGCCGACAATAGAAGACGGGACTTATCTTTTCAGGTGGGTGACTTCGTGTTCTTGAAGGTTTCTCCGAGGACAGGAATCAAAAGGTTTGGTAATAAGGGTAAATTGGCTCCGAGGTTCGTTGGTCCATTTGAGATTCTAGAGAAGATTGGGGATTTGGCTTACCGGTTGGCGTTACCTCCCTCATTTTCTTTACTTCACGAGGTGTTTCATGTTTCTATGTTGAGGAAGTATTGTCATGACCCCTCTCATATTTTGAGTTCTCCCCCCGATGAGATTCAAGCGGATATGTCTTATGTTGAGGAACCATTGAGAGTCTTGGAGTTCCAAGTTAAGGAGTTGAGGACTAAGAGCATTCCAATAGTGAAAGTTCTATGGAAGAATCATACCGTTGAGGAAGCAACATAGGAGCTAGAGTCGGAAATGAGAGCGAAGTACCCTTGGTTGTTTGAGCATCCAAGTAAGTCTTTTTCTTAAAATTCGGGATGAATTTTCTTTAAGGGGGAGTGAGTGTGACGACCTTAACCCTAGGCACTAATTTTAGTATCATATTATATACTTTTAATATTAATGTTAACTTCATGTATTTATTTTATGTCTTTAATTTCTTATATTAAGATGAGATGGGTGGGAAATAATTTTAAAACATTAGGATTTCAAAGGAAACTAAATAAGTATCTTGGGGGAAATATAAAAATAGAAAAAAAAAAAAAAGTATGAAATGAGGTTAAGTTGTGGGGGGGGCAAAGAAATTGGAGTAAGGGGTTTAGTTTTAATGCCTTAGAACTTGGAGGACCTAGTTGCTTATTTTTTAAAGCTTTTAATTAATTGGCATGGGGGGCCATGCCTTCCCTCTTAATTCCCTCACCCTTCCTCCCCTTAGTCAAAGTATACCACCCTCCTTCCATACTTCCTCCATCCTTCTCATTCTTCCTAATCATTTCTTCTTCATCCTCCTTCATTCCATCCATGGAAGCTCTCTTCTAGAGACCTCCCTTCCAAATTGTTTCCAAGTTAAATCCTTCTCCATTTTCCAATTCAATTGTACTTTTGTATTCGGGGCATCTAGGTGTAAGTACCCAAATCTGGCTCATGCCTTCCGGTTAAATTTTCCGGCAATTTCGGTAAGTTTTCCGGTAATTCCCCAGACCTTCCTAGTGTTCCGGAAACATTCCGGAACTGTTTTTAATTAAATAAGGGCTGAAGGGAATCCTTCCTAATTAAGAAACACGTTTTTCTTAATTAGGAGGGAAGGTTCTAGAATTTGCCACCTTGCATGGTTCTAGAATGCTGAGTCATTGTGGATAATGCCCCACGGCTGCATTAGCTTGCTGCCCTTAGCCGCACGGCTTCATTAGCCTTATCCAGACTGCCTATAAATAGAGCCCTCCTCTACCCATTTTAACAACAACAATTTCCAACAACACCACACATAATACGAAGAAATACTCCCAAGAGGCTGTTGAAGATTCAAGAAGGTGAAGAAGAAGGCCAAGAAGCTCCCTCCCTCCTCCTTGAAGATCCAAGACCAACCTCTCCTCCTAGCTCCGCCCGAAGAAGAAGGAAGCCATTGGTAACCTCGCACGCCCTAACCTCGCATCCTAATTGCTTTATAAATTGCTCATTGCATTACTTTTATATTGCTTGGGACTTGGTAGATTAAAGAGCATATCTTCATATTCCCCTTCCCCTTTTGCATGCATTAGACATCATTTGTCATAAAAATGTAGTCTTTTCCTATAAAGGTGCATCCTTTGCACCTAAAACCCCCATTTTCAAATAAAAATGTCATCTTCATGCATCCTTTGCATATAAAAATCAAATCTTTTCAATCAAAATGCATCATTTGCATCCAAAATCACTTTTCCAAGCATCATTTGCTTTAAAGACCATGTCTTTACCATAAACTAGCATCATATGCTTTTCAAAATGCAATCTTTATGCATCATTTGCATAATGAATGCCAATTTCTTCAAAAATGCATCATTTGCATAAAAATCAAATCTTTATGCATCATTTGCAATAAAGATCATTTCTTTAAACTAAGTACATCATTTGCAACCCAAAAATGTCATCTTTTCATTAAAGTGTCATTTTTACATACATTTCCCACATTCCCCATTAGTAACCTAGGAACGGACAGGTGTAAAAGATCCTATCTTTACATCGTTCCTTCCATTAAAGGTTCCATATTTCTTTAGAAAGGGACAACCTTGAACCCTATATCTCCAATTATCGCTTAAGAAAGAGTATGAAGCATTTATACGAGCTCGACCGTCTTAAAGCGTAGGATTGATGGGCTAAGGACCTTCCTTTTCTAAAGAACCTCATCTTTGACCAAAAAGAGAGTCATTCTATCGATCACGCAAGTCCCGAGGGTCCCGAGGTTAAAAATGCGATGATCACAAGTCACAAGATGAGGACGGGATCATAATCCCGAATACATAAATTCCAAGAAATCCCGAGCGACAACCAACAAATGGTTTGTACGTCCGGAAGACGACTTGGGACATTCCCTCCTTATTTTCAAACACATGCACACAAGAAAGCACGCAAGCAAGCACGATTAATGAAATCATGGGAGACTTGCTCCGGCAAGGCACCTTGGGTGAACGCCAAACGTTCTTCCCAAGGGGTAACTTAACCTCCGAACCCATAAAACCTTTTTTTCAAAGTTTTGAGGTAATCAAAATGGCGTGGCGACTCCGTTTTTCAAATTAAACCGGATGTCTTCAAACTCGCGTGAATCCAACAAAAACAAAATTTGGGCACACATTCACAGTTTGGCGACTCCGCTGGGGAAATCCCAAAGGAGAAAAACTTTTATTTTCAAAACAAAAATCGATACTCGGTATATAGGTGGAAACCACTTACCCTTCCTGTACACTCCCTGACGTGGGAGTTGGGATAACCGGTGGTTTAACAATCCCACGTACCAGTATCCCTTTTCGAAAAAAAAAAATTTGAAAAAAATGAAAGAAAGCTTTTCCCTTTGAGCGGGTTAGACTCCCGTCACCGATTTCATTAATCATGCTTGCTTTCTTTACCATACATTGCATCATTTGCATCTTGGAACCTGTGCATACTTTGAACGGGAAACAACCCGAAAAATAGCAAAAGGAGTGGAACCTGGAAAATTGATCCATGCAGTCGTACGGCTCAATCCTCCTTGGATTCTGACCGGGCGACCTCAGTGGCAATTCCACCGAGAAAAAATCATGGTTAATCCGGGAGCCCCTAGCGACTTGGGGCTACTCGGCTCCATAAGCGGCGGGGCTCCCGAAAATTTACGTGCTTATGTGTTGCATTCTCCCCGTCCCGAAAATCATTCCTTTAAAACACATTTACGAAAATCTCTGTTTTAACTCAAAAGGAACATTTTTAGGAGACCGCACACTACGCACTTTGATATATCCTGTACACTTTTGCACGCACGTCCTTGAGCCCGTGGGTGGTTCAGTGCCGATCACGGACAGCCTTACGATGCTCACGGGCGCGCACGGAATCATCCCAACCTCCCCACGGCGGCCCGGTGTCGACCAATGCACGAGTCCACTGTCACACGTTTCAAAACCGTGACTTTTTGGTTGGTTTTTGGTCTAGTCCGTGTCATATAGCCCGATTGCATACCCTCGTAAAGGTCAAGCCTTAGTTCATAACGGAAGAAGAACTACGCCAAAATTCCGACAAGGAAAAATTGGCAAGATCTCAACTCCGACATTGACTATTGACCTTGACACGCACGGAATGCGTAAGAGTCAAGACCTAGTCTTTGCCAACAAATCAAAAGATCTTTCGCTCAAGCGAAGCTCTGCTAAAATTCCGACAAGGAAAAATTGGCGAGATCTTGACCCGGCATTGACTTCGATTCTAACTCACGCCCGGCGTATGCAACGAAGTTCAATGTGACCTTTGTGTCATCCAGGCTTTTGCCGCCCGACCCATGCCTATTATCTTCTCGAACATCACCGAAAGTCAAAACGTCATTCGCTCAAGCGAAAATGCGCAAAAATCCAATCAAGGCGTAAAGACGAGACTTTGGTATTGCCTTGACTATAATCCGCATCGCTCGTGCGTTAAAGGTCCTATGACCCGCTAGACCCGTTAGGAGCGTTCTTTACTCTCGGTCGGTGGGATCCGCGTGCCCTATAGGACCCTCGCAGGGGTGTCCACCTGGGAGGTCGAAATACGAGGTGGAATACGAGGGGCTTATAGACGTAGTGACGGAACCCGGCGATCCGGGATCTAGAGTAGTTGCGAAAAAGAAGGGCAAACCCCCTTTTCCAACCAAATAGGAATTAATAAAAGACATGATTTTAAGTAAACTTGAACAATTAATGTAATCATAATTGCATTTTCCTATCTCTGATATCCCTAATCGAGACCTCCTCGGTCCGATTTCCGATCTTCCATCTCCCGACCTTTCATGGTCAAATCCCTAATCGTGACTTCCTTGGTCCGATCTTCGATTTTTCATCTCGACCCTTCCGCGGTCAAATCCCTAATTGTGACCTCCTCGGTCCGATCTTCGATTTTCTATCTCGACCTTTTGCGGTCAAATCCCTAATCGTGACCTCCTTGGTCCGATCTTCGATTTTCCATCTCGACCCTTCCGCGGTCAAATCCCTAATCGCGACCTCCTCGGTCCGATCTCCGATTTTCTATCTCGACCTTTCGCGGTCAAATCCCTAATCGCGACCTCCTCGGTCCGATCTCCAATTTTCTATCCCGACCTTTCACGGTCAAGTCTCCAATCAAAGATCCTCACGGTCCAATTTTCAATCTTGACCTTTCAAGGTCTCATCTTTTTCGATCAATTAGGATTAGGAGAAAATGTGTTTTGAGAAAAATTTAAGCGATAAGTGCATGTTACTTGAGCCTTCAGCCTAAACACTTACCTCCAGGCCTAAACACTTACCTCCGAATCTAAACCTTGCCTACCCCCGAGTCTAAACCTTGTCTATCCCTTTCCCGCAGCGAGAAAGAAGTGGGTGAGAATATCGGGTCAGCGGCTTGTCAGTGCGGAAATTTCAGGCTCAGATAGTTCGTCAGAATCGTCCGTTTCATCAGCTCAGGAATTTAGAATGGCAGATTTGACAGAAAATAGTGAGGGTGCAGGAAATCAGATGGTTAGGAAGGAAGAATTAATCCTGGCTTTGGAAAATGCCCATAAGATTCATGAGGAACAGCAAGCCATGCTTATTGACGCACTCCGTCGTCATGGAGTTCAGGTCACAGTTGAGTCGAACGGTTCTCTGGTGGTAGTCGAAGATGAGACTTTGGAAACAGTGATTTCAGTCCCTTCATCCTATAACCAATACCTTCCTCCATCCGCATACGATCCCTTGCCAAGGACCACTCCTCCTCAGTCCTTTCCAACATCCCAGCTCATCCGGGCTCCATCGTCCTCAGCTCCTCAGAACGGATTGGGCTTCACCCCACCTGTTCCTCAGTTTCAGCAATACCTGCCAGTCTATACTCCAGCTTCACATAATCAGTTCGAGCTATGTGGCTATGTTAAAGCCACTATACCCACTTTGAATGCAATCATGAGTTGCCAAAGGATGATTCAAGTTTTCGGTGTCACTCTTGGATTTAATGAATTCAACCATCGGTCTCACCGGTTTGTTACTATGGTTCCCTCTGCCGATACAAGTCTGTTGCGATTTAGGTAACTCGAGAGTCCCCGTTGACCCCATGTGGTAATATTGATGGAACAAGTGAAACAAATGCAAGAGAAGTTTGACTTCATGATGAGTATCAATACTCCCTTGACCCCGCACGTCGAACCATGCAAGGAAATGACTCACCAAGCATGACCCAATGCCACTAAAGACTAAACAAAGAACCGTACCCATGTCGCAGGTTCCTCACAAAGGAAAGAGTGTCGTAGCCTCCTTGACCAAATCCAACAATGGAACCAACTGGACAATGGAACTCCGAGTCTTGAGAACAACAATGTCTCCCGAAAACTCCGCAATACGGATATGCCTTTAAGCAAGATTACGGAAGAGGCGATGAAAGGAAAGGCGATAAAGCCACTTTGGAGAATTGGAAGCCCAAGAACCCCAACGTTCGGGTGGATGAGTCTAAGCATTGTCTTTTCCATCAATACCCCGGGCACAACAGCGATGATTGCACCTATTTGAGGCATGAGATCCGAGGAAGTTGATAGAAAATGGGAAGCTCGAGAACCTCCATGGGCCAAAAACGAAAGCTATGGTAAGAGGTCGATTCGGGAGGTACAAGGTCGAAACGTCGGCTGATGATTTTGGGATGCCCATGAGCAAAGTTTTTCGATGATTTGGTGAAACGAGGCCTTCTCACACCTCTCGAGAATTATAAGCCAAGAAACCCCAGTAGAGTTGACAGGACCAAGTTCTGCGAGTACCACAAGCATTTTGGTCATGTGACAGACAAGTGTGTGGATCTGAAGAAAGAAATTCAGTGGCTGATCTACGAAGGAAAGCTCAAGTTACCTGGCAGTCCAACCCGTGAAGAGTAGCTAGACTAGGGTCTACCTATCCTTAAGTAAGACTAAAAAAAATAATATAGTCTATCAGTCAGCTTTCGTAGGTTCTAGTACTTTTCTCTTTCAATCAAGTCCTCTACGGACATTGTATTTAATCTTCAATTTTCTATAAAAGAGTCTTCTTCTTTTCTTACTAGACTTAAGACATTATTTGCACACCTACATTACATTTAATGAAATGGTTTTATTTCATATGATCACTTACATTGCTCAACAAATAATCTCTCGAAATAATTCACGTTCCGATTAATCAGTGTGAGAAAGTCAACTAATGTCTTCCCCATACACTTTCCTTACCTCACAAAAAGCCTTCACTAAACCATACACTTTCCCAATCATGCACTCACCTTCACCTTGACCAAGTCAACGACGGCGGCATATTCAACGGGCAACAAAAGACCACTCGGCTTCGAAAGATTGACCCCGTGTCGACAACAATCTAGGAGCCTGCCTTCGACCTCAAAGATGTCAAGAAAAATTCAAGCAGGGGCTCGCCTTGGCCCTCAAGTGCTTCAGAAAATAAAAAAAAGAGGAAAAGAAGTGCAAAAAGAGTAATACCCAGCTAGGCTGAAAATCCCAAAAAAGGGCAGTCTAGGCAAAAAACAGGGTTGCACATAAAAAAATAACAAAAGAAAAAAATGAGGCCAAGGACCCAGCACCGCCAATCAAAAGACGGACATGCAAGATCAAAGCTCAGAGAATGAAAGTTGTCGATAACAATGGGGCAGTCAAAGCAAAGCCAGAAAAATTTCATAAGCCTGTAGGCACTTGCAAATCCTTTCTCCCCCAATGAAAGAGGAAGTAATCAGAAGCAGCCGTCCAAGAATGACTTGGTCAAGGAATCATCCCGAGGCCCACGCCTCATCATCCAATCTTCTCATCCAAACCTTTCCACTAAAGGAACCACAAATCCCATTTCCCAAAGCCAAACACAATCCGGCTAAGGCCGAACTACGGCGACCTGAGCTCCTCACAATGAGGGGAACGTAGGCAACCAGAAATGGTCCGGTCATAAGCATATCCAAATTCTAGAAAAATTCGGTCTCATCAGTGGCCTCTTCCATAAGCATATTCAAATCCCAGAGAATTCGGTCTCATCAAATGACCTCTCCCATGGACACAGTCAGATCCCAGGAAACCCGGTCTCATCAATGACCTCCCTATACACAAACCTTTCTTTCACACCAGCCAACCTTGATCCGCGACACTGGTTGACTTTCTCCTCATGATTAATCAGAATGTTTGTTCATATCGAGATTAATGGTTGAATAACCCGAACATCAACAAAGGGTTTTAAGCAATCTTGTGATCATTGTAAATAAAACAAGTTTTCAGATGTCTTGACAAGTCTTCCTTTTCTACATCTTAGGAAAAATAGTGCTAAACACTGATTTTCTGTCAGCAGGGGCTTCCATACACTTTTACAAACCTTTCTACGCTTATGCTCTCTCAAACGAGTCAAATCCAAAGCGATTTTTTGTGCCTACATTGAATAAGGCCATCAAAATAACACAAAATCGGGACCTGTTCCCACCTTTCGAAAAATATGCCCCTGCATGTATAAATTCTTTTCTTTCACATCTTCTTAAGGTTGACTGATTGACTAAAAAAAAAAAAGGGGGATAGGTTTCCCTCTTCTGCTACAATTCGCATTAGGGCTGCCTTGACACTCTTCGAGTTTGGGGCTTTGCCAAGCCATTTCCTTAGGCGGGGATTCTTTAGCCATTTTTGGGGTCCGCCTCGGGTTCCTCGCCCATAAGATGGATCCGGTCTTGAGTCGAGATCAACCTCGGGATCACTTTTACGGTACCAATCATATTGGGATCTTCTCCTTAGACGGGGCTTCACCAAGACCTCGCCTACTCGGTTTGTCCAGTAGGGGCTTTGCCACGGGGTTTTGCCAATGAAAGGATCTTTCCTTACTTCAACAAGATATGGGGCTTTTGCGAGAGTATTTCCTTAGACCGGGGCTTCGATAAGTTGCATCCATCCACTAGAAGAGGATTGGTCACTTCGACATCTCGTTAGCATCGGCTTCAAATGCTAGAGTGTGAGAAAAGAACATTCACCGAGACCCGAGGTTCAAACCCGATCTCGGCTCAAGAGGGAATTCTAGTCCACGTAGACAACATCTCGGCAACAACGGCGGTTCGATCCGCACCCAAGGGATACGACCCCACCTGTTTGAAACCCGTCTTAAAAAATTCCCAAATACATTCCATATGAATATCCAGACCGCGTCCCTACCATTGTTTCCAAGAAGAAAAATCACCCCTAGGCTCAAGTAACGTGCCAATTGCTAATGATAACATTTTCTCCCAAAAGCGCCTCCGTTACTTCCGTCATAACGAGATAACGCCGGGCGACGGTTTCCTAATTGTCAAAACCTCAAGGATCCTAGACATCGTTCCTAGCTTGTCTAGATGAGGCTTGAACTACGATCAAGGCTTGATTCCTTCGGGATACGTAGGTAGCCTTTCATAAAGGTCCGGCCATCCGACCACATTGGTCACCTTTTCCTTTCTCCATTCTCGAATGGTGCATAAGCTTTTCATAAAAGTCTAACTATCTGACCACATTGGTCACCCTCTTTTTTTTATATTTGGCACATTCCTAGTAGGATTGGCCATTTGACCTCCTAGGTCACCCCGTTTCCATCCTTATAGTAAGGGACCAATATCTCTTTGCCATTGCCCAGGGGACCGGGTAGGTGACCTCTTTGGTCACCCAATTCCAACTCGTGTCGGCAATTTCGGTCCAATTCCAAAGGCTATGAAAAGTACGGTTCGGGCTATGTATGTCACGCGACAAACCCGGCCACATGGCATACTAGGTCGCGCGACATACTAAGCCCATGTGGTGGTTTTACAATTTTTGCCCACTGAAGGCTCAATCTTACAATTTTGTCCCCCATAGGCCTGTTTTACCCTTTGTGCACCTGGCATTTCCAATCATTTTCAATCAAATTTTCCCTCCAGTGCCCCCGAGGCTTATTTTACAAATTTACCCCCGTGGCTCATTTTAATTGCCTTTGGCATTTTTAATTCACTTCTTTTACAAAATTATCGGGTACGTCCCACTTCTTTTACAAAAAAATTATCGGGTACATCCCACTTTCTTTACAAAAATCATTGAGTCCTTCTTACTTCTTTACAAAATGCATTCTCTCTCGCGATCTCCGTCATTCCAAGGTGGAAGAATGACATTTCGCTCTATCTTTCGATCTCCGTTATTCCAAGGTGGAAGAATAACATTTCGATCTCTCTCGCGATCTCCGTCATTCCAAGGTGGAAGAATGACATTTCGCTCTATCTTTCGATCTCCGTTATTCTAAGGTGGAAGAATAACATTTCGATCTCTCTCGCGATCTCCGTCATTCCAAGGTGGAAGAATGACATTTCGCTCTATCTTTCGATCTCCGTTATTCTAAGGTGGAAGAATAACATTTCGATCTCTCTCGCGATCTCCGTCATTCCAAGGTGGAAGAATGACATTTCGCTCTATCTTTCGATCTCCGTTATTCCAAGGTGGAAGAATAACATTTCGCTCTATCTTTCGATCTCCGTTATTCCAAGGTGGAAGAATAACATTTTGATCTCTCTCGCGATCTCCGTCATTCCAAGGTGGAAGAATGACATTTCGCTCTATCTTTCGATCTCCATTATTCCAAGGTGGAAGAATAACATTTCGATCTCTCTCGCGATCTCCGTCATTCCAAGGTGGAAGAATGACATTTCGCTCTCTCTTTCGATCTCCGTTATTCCAAGGTGGAAGAATAACATTTCGCTCTATCTTTCGATCTCCGTTATTCCAAGGTGGAAGAATAACATTTCGATCTCTCTCGCGATCTCCGTCATTCCAAAGTGGAAGAATGACATTTCGCTCTATCTTTCGATCTCCGTTATTCCAAGGTGGAAGAATAACATTTCGATCTCTCTCGCGATCTCCGTCATTCCAAGGTGGAAGAATGACATTTCGCTCTCTCTTTCGATCTCCGTTATTCCGAGTTGGAAGAATAACATTTCGATTCAGTCAAAGCTCGAACTACGATCAAGGCTTGATTCCTCCGGGATACGTAGGTAGCATTTTATAAAAGGTCCAGCCATCCGACCACTTTGGTCACCCTTTTTTTTTCTCCGTCACTCCTCAGTGATGAAGTAGTCTCTCATAAGAGACTTTGTTATCTGACCACCTTGGTCACTTCTAGCATATCCCCAGTAGGATCAATTGCTTGACCTCCTAGGTCATTTTCCATTCTATTTCCCCAGCAAGAGACCAGTTTCTCTTCTCCATTCCCCAGCGGATCTATTCCGAACTACGGCCTGGCTTGATTCCTCCGGGATACATAGGTAGCCTTTCATAAGAGGTTCAGCCACTCGACCACCTTGGTCTCCCAATCCGTCTCGGCATTCGCCAGATCGGATCCTTTTCTATCGAAAACCCCACTCGCCTTGCAAGTAACGTTGCCGAGGGGCTTCTGTAAGTACCCAAATCTGGCTCATGCATTCCGGTTAAATTTTCCGGCAATTTCGGTAAGTTTTCCGGTAATTCCCCAGACCTTCCTAGTGTTCCAGAAACATTCCGGAACTGTTTTTAATTAAATAAGGGCTGAAGGGAATCCTTCCTAATTAAGAAACACGTTTTTCTTAATTAGGAGGGAAGGTTCTAGAATTTGCCACCTTGCATGGTTTTAGAATGCTGAGTCATTGTGGATAATGCCGCACGGCTGCATTAGCTTGTCGCCTTAGCCGCACGGCTTCATTAGCCTTATCCGCATCGCCTATAAATAGAGCCCTCCTCTACCCATTTTAACAACAACAATTTCCAACAACACCACACATAATACGAAGAAATACTCCCAAGAGGCTGTTGAAGATCCAAGAAGGTGAAGAAGAAGGCCAAGAAGCTCCCTCCCTCCTCCTTGAAGATCCAAGACCAACCTCTCCTCCTAGCTCCGCCCGAAGAAGAAGGAAGCCATTGGTAACCTCGCACGCCCTAACCTCGCATCCTAATTGCTTTATAAATTGCTCATTGCATTACTTTTATATTGCTTGGGACTTGGTAGATTAAAGAGCATATCTTCATATTCCCCTTCCCCTTTTGCATGCATTAGACATCATTTGTCATAAAAATGTAGTCTTTTCCTATAAAGGTGCATCCTTTGCACCTAAAACCCCCATTTTCAAATAAAAATGTCATCTTCATGCATCCTTTGCATATAAAAATCAAATCTTTTCAATCAAAATGCATCATTTGCATCCAAAATCACTTTTCCAAGCATCATTTGCTTTAAAGACCATGTCTTTACCATAAACTAGCATCATATGCTTTTCAAAATGCAATCTTTATGCATCATTTGCATAATGAATGCCAATTTCTTCAAAAATGCATCATTTGCATAAAAACAAATCTTTATGCATCATTTGCAATAAAGATCATTTCTTTAAACTAAGTGCATCATTTGCAACCCAAAAATGTCATCTTTTCATTAAAGTGTCATTTTTACATACATTTCCCCCTTTCCCCATTAGTAACCTAGGAACGGACAGGTGTAAAAGATCCAATCTTTACATCGTTCCTTCCATTAAAGGTTCCATATTTCTTTAGAAAGGGACAACCTTGAACCCTATATCTCCAATTATCGCTTAAGAAAGAGTATGAAGCATCTATACGAGCTCGACCGTCTTAAAGCGTAGGATTGATGGGCTAAGGACCTTCCTTTTCTAAAGAACCTCATCTTTGACCAAAAAGAGAGTCATTCTCTCGATCACGCAAGTCCCGAGGGTCCCGAGGTTAAAAATGCGATGATCACAAGTCACAAGATGAGGACGGGATCATAATCCCGAATACATAAATTCCAAGAAATCCCGAGCGACAACCAACAAATGGTTTGTACGTCCGGAAGACGACTTGGGACATTCCCTCCTTATTTTCAAACACATGCACACAAGAAAGCACGCAAGCAAGCACGATTAATGAAATCATGGGAGACTTGCTCCGGCAAGGCACCTTGGGTGAACGCCAAACGTTCTTCCCAAGGGGTAACTTAACCTCCGAACCCATAAAATATTTTTTTTCAAAATTTTGAGGTAATCAAAATGGCGTGGCGACTTCGTTTTTCAAATTAAACCAGATGTCTTCAAACTCGCGTGAATCCAACAAAAACAAAATTTGGGCACACATTCACACTAGGGGAGTTGATCAAGCTAAGAAGATCCTCATTTCATCCTATAATTCTAATGTGAGTTATTATGACCCTTCCTTTCATTAAATATTCATGAACTATTGGATATTGTTATTGTTGTTATATTGTTGGTTGAGTGCTTGGGAATCTTGCTTGGTGTAGAGAAATGTTTAATGACCTAGATATAAGGTTTAGGTTCATGAAAGTTGACAAAGAAACAAGAGTATGGTTCTAAATGGGAGTAAAAAGGGTAAATATGAAATGGGTAGTTTAATGAGTAATCCAATCAAGAATTAAATAGATTAAAACTATCTTATGTGATTAGGAATGCTTAAGTATGATATTGGTGAAGTTAGTCAACCTTTTTAGGTTCACAAATTAGAAGGATTCTTGGTGCAAGTTTTGGGTTTTGGGCATTACTAAGAAATTCTGCTGCTGATGCCTGTTTCTGGCCGTGGCACGAGTCGTGCCCATGGACAACTCGTGGTTACGATTCGTGAAATGAGAGCCAAATCGTTCTGATCAACTTAAGGGTAAATTGGCACGAGTCGTGCCATGTGGAAGTAACGAGTCGTGCTTTAGGGGACGCATGAATCTGAGAAAGGCCAAAGGGGCACGAGTCGTGCCCTGGGGCACGAGTCGTGCCCTGGCCTGGTGACTTTGAATCAACTTTGGAGCTGTTTAAACCTAATCAAACTAGAACCAATATGAAATCTCTTTAACCTAGATTAAAGTAGAACACTTTGGCTACACAATGACATCTTAAGTGATCAAAATGGAATTGGAAAAGTACTTTAAATATTGTTTGGAAAACGCATGGTAGACTAGTTTAGCAATTTGACCAATGTGATCCCAACTTGGTATATTTAACTTGGACCTTTATAGAGGCCATGTATTGTTGTATGATGACTATGTAGGGTGGGTTGATGATACCTTATTGCCTTACTTGAGTTCTTATTCATTGATTATATTATGCATAATGTGTTAAATAAATGTTGCACTATGATATTGATTGAACATGAGTATATATTACCATGTGGCTATATTGTTTATCCCATTTGTGGATTATATTTCAAGTAACTATTATGTGCTTGATAATGTGTTAATCAGCTGATGTTGGGGGTATAACATAATACGATCCATTATGGAAGTGTGACCTAATGTGATCGGATTATGTTATATCTGTGACCGTCCCCTCCTGTGGCCACAGGTCGGGTTTATAGCATCTGTATTGAGCCAAAAGCCTTACAGAGTTGCTACTCTCTTATATGATTCCCTGAAAAACGGGTCTTATAAGATGTGAGTATTGCTTAAGCAACTCACCTAAGATTGGAATATTATATCCAATGTTGTACGACTATTGTTCAGACGGGAAAAGGTAAACCGAGGTAATGTAAAGTGTTTACAGCTTTCCTAATGTGTCATATGCAACTTGTTATGTATTGCATCTTATTTGACATATTGCTGCATTCATAATAGCTTGCTGAGATTTATTCTCACCCCTCTCCCTTTAATGTTTTTAGATTCCGAGACAGGCGGACCGGCCAAGTAAGAGCGGAGAGGAGTTTGAAAGTGATTTTGGGGATTGTCGGGGTACGTATAGGTTGGCGCAGAATGTATATTTTGGTATAATTCCTTTATGGAGTTTGTAATTATAAACTTTAACTTCTACGTTACAACCACAATCTTTTGTAACTAAAACAGGTGAACACTTTCAAAGTTGATCAACTCTTCCTCCGATGTGGAGAGGAGTAGAGTTATTTTGAAATGGTTTTGTGAATTGTGTTTATGTTTGAAAGTTAAATCAAAGTTTTAAAAAGTTTAAGTGGTTTGAGTTAGTTTGGGGACGCGTTAGATTCCGGGTCGGGGTCCTCACACTGGACATATGAACAAATTTTTGTATATTGAATCAAAAATGAATAAGCTTCTGTACAGACTTGGTATATGTAGAGAATTAACAACAACCTACACACACACTAACTATCCACACTAACAGCTTAACAAATTGTAACAAACTAACTAATCTCAGTTGTATTTACTGAATTGCCCTTTACATTTGGTCTTGCTGTAGCACATCAACACTTCTGCCTTGAGCTTTCTTTCGTCTGGAATATGTGTGTCCATATCTGTATTAAGGTTGTCTAAGGAAGTTCGGAGGTGGACGACGGAGGCTGGAGGTCAGCGGTGGTAGTGGCCGAGGCAAAACTTTTACTTCATTCAAACCAAACACTTATTCCATCAACTATATTTCAATTCGTTCCCAAAAAAGAAACTGAGGGAGACGATGAGAGCTGAAATATCTACTGCCCCTATTCTCAAAGGCCGAGACAAAACTTTAAAAAACACTTCCTTACAATTTAAATAATTACTAGTCATTTATTACTTCAACAATTGTTTTAGAAAATGGATTCTAATTATAATTGTTAATGAGACAAATATTGGTATCGAATCTGCCTTGAAATGTATTGTATTATGTTATTAAAAATAGACTCCTGTGACTAATTTATACATAGAAAATAATCTTTCTATAAAAGTAATTCTAATCTTGATTTTCTATTTATAAGGAGTAAATAAGTCATATACAAAGGGGTGTCAAATAAGTCAAATACAAAGATATACTCCCTCCGTCCCGCCCGAAGTGTCTCAAAATGAGATTGGCGCGAGAATTAAGGAAAGTGAGGTAAGAAAGAGAAAAAGGTTAAATGTTGTGAGTATGAAAAATTAAATAGGAGAGAGAATGAGTGAGAGAAATAGTTAGGAGAGAGAATGTTGTGAGTGTAAAAGTAAAGTAGGAGAGAGAATGAGTGGGGTAGGAAGAATATAAAAATAATAAAAAGTTTCCATTTTGGGATTGAGACATTTTCAATGGAACGTCCAAAAAAGAAAATTGAGACACTTCGAGCGGGACGGAGGGAGTATTCCATTCGTCCCACATGAGTGATACTTATTTTCTTTTTCGTCCGTATTACGTGAGTGTCCAAAATGACAGTTTTTACACTATTTCTCCTTCTCATTTTCTCTTTTACTTTATGTTCATATACTATACTGTATGCTGAATACAATATTAGTAAGAATCTCAAGAATTTTTTTCTGATTTAAGAAAGACCAGAATTTTGATAAATATATTCAATAATAATTCTTGAAATGACGGTTACAAACACATGTTATCAAAACATGAATCTCTCCATCAATTTTGGGATAAAATTTACGTAATTGACATGAGATTTGTCATGGTCTCATGCCAATTGTGTTATGTGTATAAACCACAAATGTTGTGATAAGGAAATTTTTTAAAATCTGTAATTTTTGTTATTAATGTCGGTATATATATTTGTTGAATAATTTTTATTTTAAAAATGAATTTTCTAAATAAATTTTTATAGTTATATACTTATAATATAATTTTTAGTTTAGTTTTTATTATTTGTCAAAGTTTTTTGACCCACACTTTTTTTCAAAAAAAAAAAAAAGAAAAAAAAAAAAAAAAGAGAAAAAAGTAAATTTTAGTCCACCACATCTGAGTAAGAACGGAATGAGTATACAGTATTAGGTTAGTCAAACTTGGTTCTGGCAGCACAAGGCAAACTCAAATCTCTCCTTCAATCCAAAGCCCCCAATCTCATTCAAAATTCCCTTGTCTTAAACTCAAAATCCCTCTTTCTATCGCTCTCCAATCAATTCACAAAACTTTTGTGAAGTGTCAATAATACCCAGAAAATTAATGGAAGGAAAAGAATTAGGCGGAGATCAAGAAGTATCATCAGCAACAGCCGTCTTACTCGGAGCTTTGGCTCCCGGCGTTAACGTCCGTACCTAAACCCCCATCTTTCAATTCAATTTGAATCCATTCTTTCTTGAATTTTTATAATTTACAGTTTTTTTTTTTTTTTTCAGGGTCCAACTTGGAATACACTAAAGATGTCATTTTTGATGTTGGGTGTTTGTCTATCTGTGATGTTGGGTTTAGCTTTCTCCTCCAGTGATTTGTGGTTGGTTCTTCATGTCTCTTTCCTTGTTCTAATCACTGCCACCCTTTTCTTTCTGCTTAGCAGGTAACCCTTCTATTTCCCTTAAGTAATAATTACTTGATTTTGGGTTATGATTTGTTTTTTATATGGATGGATGATATTGGGTGAAACAAGTTTCTACATTTTTCGAGTACTTATTTACTCCCTCCATCCTATAATAAGGTTCTGAGTTTGAATTTGTAAGGGATTAAGAAAAAATAAATGTTGTGAGTATGAAATTAAAGTAGAAGAGAGAAAGTTGGTATGAAAAAGTTTTGTTGTTAGTGTGAGTCTAGCAAGTGGGTCCCATTGTACAATTATTAGACAAAACAAAAAGGAAACTAAGAACCTTATTCTTGACGGATGGAGTATTATTTGTAGAGGACCCATTGACATATTAGGGATATATTTATATACAGGGATCTTAAATACAGGGATCTAATTTGTTCCATCGCTGCCCCTGCCCGTCTCGTGTAAGTCTACCCGAGATGTCCTCTTACATCTCGGGTAGACTTACACGACATATCTCGGGTACATTTACACGAGATTTATGTCGTGTAAGTCTACCCGAGATACAAGAGGACATCTCGGGTAGACTGGCACGAGATATGCATCAGAGGCTAATGTTTCACTTCAGCAACAGGAAAAGCTAACAAGAGACTGAACTTGGAATAAAATTTGATTGTGAATGTGATAGGACATCTCCACAAAAACCATGGGAGGGATGAATATACCATTACAGTAGTATCAGTCAGTTTCCAGGATCCAGCATGTATCTCGGGTATATCCACTCGAGACACATCTCGAGTAATATTACACGAGACACATCTCGAGTAAACTCACTCGAGATGCATCTCGAGTGTATTTACCCGAGATGTCCCTGTACAGGTTTAAAAAAACAAGATGGGATTTTTAAAACAAGATGGGATTTTTATTTTTATTTTGATCACAATACACAAAAAAAAAAATTAACAACTTACTTCATCGAAGCTAGGATCATTGACACTTGGAGAATGTTGATGTGGAGGAATATTTTGTAAGATTTCTTCTTCTTCATCAATGAGAAAATCTATCGTATCAAGGTCAACACAATCATAAGAATTTTGTGGAGAAGTTTGTGAGGCATAATCATTGAAACTTGGAGAACTTTGGGGAGAATTATGTGAGGAATCCATGTTATTATTTGAGGAATCCATGTTATTATTTGAGGAATCCATGCAGGTCTACACGAGATGTTCAATTATCATCTCGTGTAGTTATACACGAGATTTCACATAGATATCTCGTGTTAATATACACGAGATGTCATATTTTCCATAAACCCTGGTTTTTTATTTTTTTTTAAATTTTTTCTAAGATCTAGATGACATTTTAAGACTTTTTCATGCTTATTACATTGGTCAAAATATTAAAGGAAGTGGAGTTACAAAAATGTCCCATTTTTAGGGTTTTAAGGAATATGTCCCGAGCATCCGAAAGTGGTACACGTATAGGTTTTTTATTTTTTTTTAAATTTTTTCTAAGATCTAGATGACATTTTAAGACTTTTTCATGCTTAAGACATTGGTCAAAATATTAAAGGAAGTGGAGTTACAAAAATGTCCCATTTTTTAGGGTTTTAAGGAATATGTCCCGAGCATCTGAAAGTGGTACACGTATAGGTTTTTTATTTTTTTTTAAATTTTTTCTAAGATCTAGATGACATTTTAAGACTTTTTCATGCTTATGACATTGGTCAAAATATTAAAGGAAGTGGAGTTACAAAAATGTCCCATTTTTAGGGTTTTAAGGAATATGTCCCGAGCATCGAAAGTGGTACACGTATAGGTTTTTTATTTTTTTAAATTTTTTATAAGATCTAGATGACATTTTAAGACTTTTTCATGCTTATGACATTGGTCAAAATATTAAAGGAAGTGGAGTTACAAAAATGTCCCATTTTTTAGGGTTTTAAGGAATATGTCCCGAGCATCTCGAAAGTGGTACACGTATAGGTTTTTTATTTTTTTAAATTTTTCTAAGATCTAGATGACATTTTAAGACTTTTTCATGCTTATGACATTGGTCAAAATATTAAAGGAAGTGGAGTTACAAAAATGTCCCATTTTTTAGGGTTTTAAGGAATATGTCCCGAGCATCCGAAAGTGGTACACGTATAGGTTTTTTATTTTTTTAAATTTTTATAAGATCTAGATGACATTTTAAGACTTTTTCATGCTTATGACATTGGTCAAAATATTAAAGGAAGTGGAGTTACAAAAATGTCCCATTTTTAGTGGTTTTAAGGAATATGTCCCGAGCATCGAAAGTGGTACACGTATAGGTTTTTTATTTTTTTAAATTTTTCTAAGATCTAGATGACATTTTAAGACTTTTTCATGCTTATGACATTGGTCAAAATATTAAAGGAAGTGGAGTTACAAAAATGTCCCATTTTTAGGGTTTTAAGGAATATGTCGAGCATCCGAAAGTGGTACACGTATAGGTTTTTTATTTTTTTAAATTTTTTCTAAGATCTAGATGACATTTTAAGACTTTTTCATGCTTATGACATTGGTCAAAATATTAAAGGAAGTGGAGTTACAAAAATGTCCCATTTTTAGGGTTTTAAGGAATATGTCCCGAGCATCCGAAAGTGGTACACGTATAGGTTTTTTATTTTTTTTTAAATTTTTTATAAGATCTAGATGACATTTTAAGACTTTTTCATGCTTATGACATTGGTCAAAATATTAAAGGAAGTGGAGTTACAAAAATGTCCCATTTTTTAGGGTTTTAAGGAATATGTCCCGAGCATATGAAAGTGGTACACGTATAGGTTTTTTATTTTTTTAAATTTTTCTAAGATCTAGATGACATTTTAAGACTTTTTCATGCTTATGACATTGGTCAAAATATTAAAGGAAGTGGAGTTACAAAAATGTCCCATTTTTAGGGTTTTAAGGAATATGTCCCGAGCATGCTGAAAGTGGTACACGTATAGGTTTTTTATTTTTTTAAATTTTTCTAAGATCTAGATGACATTTTAAGACTTTTTCATGCTTATGACATTGGTCAAAATATTAAAGGAAGTGGAGTTACAAAAATGTCCCATTTTTTAGGGTTTTAAGGAATATGTCCCGAGCATCTGAAAGTGGTACACGTATAGGTTTTTTATTTTTTTTTAAATTTTTTATAAGATCTAGATGACATTTTAAGACTTTTTCATGCTTATGACATTGGTCAAAATATTAAAGGAAGTGGAGTTACAAAAATGTCCCATTTTTTAGGGTTTTAAGGAATATGTCCCGAGCATGAAAGTGGTACACGTATAGGTTTTTTATTTTTTTAAATTTTTTCTAAGATCTAGATGACATTTTAAGACTTTTTCATGCTTATGACATTGGTCAAAATATTAAAGGAAGTGGAGTTACAAAAATGTCCCATTTTTTAGGGTTTTAAGGAATATGTCCCGAGCATCTGAAAGTGGTACACGTATAGGTTTTTTATTTTTTTAAATTTTTTCTAAGATCTAGATGACATTTTAAGACTTTTTCATGCTTATGACATTGGTCAAAATATTAAAGGAAGTGGAGTTACAAAAATGTCCCATTTTTTAGGGTTTTAAGGAATATGTCCCGAGCATCTGAAAGTGGTACACGTATAGGTTTTTTATTTTTTTTTAAATTTTTTCTAAGATCTAGATGACATTTTAAGACTTTTTCATGCTTATGACATTGGTCAAAATATTAAAGGAAGTGGAGTTACAAAAATGTCCCATTTTTTAGGGTTTTAAGGAATATGTCCCGAGCATCTGAAAGTGGTACACGTATAGGTTTTTTATTTTTTTTTAAATTTTTTCTAAGATCTAGATGACATTTTAAGACTTTTTCATGCTTATGACATTGGTCAAAATATTAAAGGAAGTGGAGTTACAACACAACATCAACAGAACTATCACTCTCCTCCTGCTCCTCCTCCACCTCCTCCTCACCTCCACCTCCACCATCATCATCATCTCCATCTCCTCCTGCTCCTCCTCCACCTCCTCCTCACCTCCACCTCCACCATCATCATCATCTCCATCTCCACCTCCACCTCCACCTCCACCTCCACCTCCACCACCAGAACTATCACTCTCCTCCTCCCCATCGAACTATCCTCCTCCTCCTCCCATCGAACTATCCTCCTCCTCCTCCCCACTATCCCTATCGACCGCCGCTCCTCCTCCTGCTCATCATCAGCTGTGGCTCCCTCGTGCCGGGCCTTCCTCCGGTTTTCTTCTCTCTCCAAACGCTTATCAGCCTTCCTCTTTCTAGCTGAAACGGTCATAGGTTCACGTGCCTACAAAAAACACAAATAAGAGAGAGACAATACATTAGAGACATCTCGTGTGAAACCACTCGAGATGCATCTCGAGTGGGTTTATACGAGACATCTCGTATAAACCCACTCGAGATGCATCTCGAGTGGTTTCACTCGAGATGTCCCATTAAAACCCAGTTCATTTGCTACCCGAGTTTATGCCAAAACTTGGATTCAATTTTAAACAATCTAACACAAATCAACAACGGCAGGTGGGATGACATCTCTGAGTGGAAACCGCTCGAGATGCGTCTCGAGTGGGTTTATACGAGACATCTCGTATAAACCCACTCGAGATGCATCTCGAGTGGTTTCACTCGAGATGTCCCATTAAAACCCAGTTCATTGCTACCCAGTTTATGCCAAAACTTGGATTCAATTTTAAACAATCTAACACAAATCAACAACAACAGTGGGATGACATCTCGTGTGAAACCACTCGAGATGCATCTCGAGTGGTTTCACTCGAGATGTCCCATTAAAACCCAGTTCATTGCTACCCAGTTTATGCCAAAACTTGGATTCAATTTTAAACAATCTAACACAAATCAACAACAACAGTGGGATGACATCTCGAGTGAAACCACTCGAGATGATCTCGAGCGGGTTTATACGAGACATCTCGTATAAACCCGCTCGAGATGCATCTCGATGGTTTCACTCGAGATGTCCCATTAAAACCCAAGACAATGCTACCCAGTTTATGCGAAACTTGGAATCAATTTTAAACCATCTAACACAAATTAAAATTGACAATTTTAGTAATGTACAATTAGGTCAAAATTAGGTTTAAGTTATTACCTTCTTTACGGAACGGTGCGAGATGATGCTTTCCGGCGCGGCGATGGAAGTGGTGGTAGAGGCGGCGCGGCACGGCGGCGACCTTGGGAATTTTTACTCTGGCCATGCTCGTCTTCTTCGTCTTCGTCTTCGTCGTTTATCGCAGTCGCCAAATTGAATTTGAAATGAAGGAGTGAAAACGAGGGGAGTGAAATCAATTGGTATATAAAGGGGCAAATGAGTAATTTCCCTTAATCCCTGTATTTAACACTCCCTGTATTTAGAATTTGCCACATATTAGATTCAAGGTTATCTTGTGGTGAATGTCAGAACTGTAGGATGTAGGATTCTGTAACGGTCTCAACAATGGATCAATTGGAGCTCAAAAAAAAAAACGTAGTAACAATGGCTATTTTTGGGTACAATTTTCTGATTAATTCCTTGAAAGTAAATTGACAAGAAAAACAGTAAAGCTATGGAAGAACTATTTAGCTACTGGAAAACGAAAATAAGCAATAAGAAAATGATACACAATTCGCTGGCCATTCCTCCATTCATGCCCTCTTCATATACACTTGTGATGTAGATCGTGTTTTAACAGAAACAGGAGTGCTCGGCCGAGCTATTGCAATGCCTCGGCCGAGGGAAGAAAGGCAGAAACTGGGGATTTTCCAAGGTCTTTGCTCGGACGAGGGAAGGGAGTGTTCGGGCGAGGGGAGACAGTTGCTCGGCCGAGCAGGTTGTGTGCCTCGGCCGAGGGTTACTGGAAGGGGTTGGTGTCTGTTCGTGAAGTTCGCAAAGCTGGTGTTGGTTCATGAATGGCCAAGTTCTAAGAATGTTTGTACTGGTTCAATGTTTCACCCAAGGGACATGTTTGTTTAAATGTTTGTGATGGTTCAATATTTGTGTCTCTTCAAAACATTTGTAAATAGGTTTATAAATACTCTAGTCATTCATTTGTAAAGAGATAAATCAGTTTATTCAATTAAAGAATTGCATTGCAATTATTGTCCCTTCTCGGTTTATATTCTAAGTTAATTTTAACTTTAGTTTATTTGTTCTTATCTATTCGGTGGATTCCGATTAGTGGCGAACTTTATCCCAACTCTTATCCTTTTGGTGGATTCCAAAGGTGGTGAGTTGTTACTTTGTTACTGAGATTTCTTTGGAAAGTCTCATTTGAGATTCATTAAGTGAGTCTCTATTAAATTATTCCGCTGCGTACACATCATTTGGTATCAGAAATCGGACGATCTTTGGGGTTCTCCGACGAGAAGATGGCAAACAATGGAGGAAACAACGGTGACATCGCAGCTATTCTGGAACGCATGGCCCAGCAAGAACAACGCATGGCACAACAAGAACAAGCGGCCAGGGAGCGTAGCGATCGTCAACATGCAGAACTGCTTGCAGCATTGGTTCAGATGCGGGTAGGTGGTAATGTCAGTCAACAAAATCGGGCAAATCATCAGGGCGCTCGTACAGTTGAAGCTTATACCCGCAATTTTCTTGCCCAATCCGCACGGGCAGATTTGGATGAATCAGTGACACAAGAAGTTGCAAGATTCATTAGTGATTTACGGGTCGGCATTAAGACTCAAGTAGAATTATTTGCTAACCGATCTTTGAGTGAAGTTATTACTCGCGCCAAGAAGGTCGAAAGTCAACAATTATCCAGGAAATTTTCTTCCGCACCTTCTTCGAGTTCTAAGATTCAAGAAGCCAAGTCAAGTACAGTGACGGGTTTGGAGAATGCAACGGTTGTGGAAACACCTTCTTCGAGTTCTGAAAATCGAAAAACCGAGTCTAGTACGGAAACGAGTTCATAGAATGCAACGGTTGTGGAAACACTTTCTTCGTGTTCTGAGAATCAAGAAACCGAGTCTAGTACGGTGACGGGTTCGGGGATAGCACAAGAAGTGGAAACATGTGTAAGTGAAGGAAAGCAGTTGGCCCCCACCAATGTTCAGAATTCCTCGGTTCAACGTAACACAACTATTCAGAACCCTTATGCTAAAGAGTTCAGTGATCAGTGTTTTCGGTGTTTGCAACAAGGGCACATGGCTAGTCAATGCCCTACGAGACAAGATATCAACTTGGTCGAACGGAATGACGGAGTAATTGGTAATGACAGTGTGAAAAATCTTACTGGGGAGATGGTAGAGCAACATAACCATGAGTCTATTGTGGTACAACGACATTTGTCGTCAACCCCTTGTGGAATTGATGATTCGGAACATCCCAATCTCTTTCGAACAAACGGGAAGGTCATTAATCTTGATGCTACTGTTATTTTGGATAATGGTAGTTGTGCGACTTTAGTGGCCCATAGTTTCATGGATTCATTGACGTTGGAGGCGAAACAAAGGTGGACGACGTCCGACCTTGGGTTCTTCACTATGGTGCAGGCTATTCGATATTGGGATCATTATTTGCTGCATCGTGCGTATGTCCTCCACCCGGATCACGAGCCCTTGAAATACTTGCATCGAAAGGCCATTTTTCATCGCATGCATATGCACTTTGGGGTTCTAATTTACGACAGTTTTATTTTGTCAATCCACATCACAAAGGACAGTCCAGATTGCGGGATTATATACCCCTGGAGGTTCCGAGTTATTGTCTTACTACTGCGCGTACAGCGTCTGTTGTGACGTACAGGGGACCTGCTAACAAGCAGCGTTATTTGATATCCTTCGCGGTGGGTCGTTTGGTAATGGTTCTTTTGTACTATGAGCAGTTCCTTCAAGTTGTTTTTGACCCGGGTGGCCTTTTTTTTCTGTAGACATGGATTCGGGGACGAATCATTTTTTTAAGTGGGGGAGTATGATGTAGATCGTGTTTTAACAGAAACAGGAGTGCTCGGCCGAGCTATTGCAATGCCTCGGCCGAGGGAAGAAAGGCAGAAACTGGGGATTTTCCAAGGTCTTTGCTCGGACGAGGGAAGGGAGTGTTCGGGCGAGGGGAGACAGTTGCTCGGCCGAGCAGGTTGTGTGCCTCGGCCGAGGGTTTACTGGAAGGGGTTGGTGTCTGTTCGTGAAGTTCGCAAAGCTGGTGTTGGTTCATGAATGGCCAAGTTCTAAGAATGTTTGTACTGGTTCAATGTTTCACCCAAGGGACATGTTTGTTTAAATGTTTGTGATGGTTCAATATTTGTGTCTCTTCAAAACATTTGTAAATAGGTTTATAAATACTCTAGTCATTCATTTGTAAAGAGATAGATCAGTTTATTCAATTAAAGAATTGCATTGCAATTATTGTCCCTTCTCGGTTTATATTCTAAGTTAATTTTAACTTTAGTTTATTTGTTCTTATCTATTCGGTGGATTCCGATTAGTGGCGAACTTTATCCCAACTCTTATCCTTTTGGTGGATTCCAAAGGTGGTGAGTTGTTACTTTGTTACTGAGATTTCTTTGGAAAGTCTCATTTGAGATTCATTAAGTGAGTCTCTATTAAATTATTCCGCTGCGTACACATCAACTTGCCCATATGCAAGTTTGTTGAAGATTATCCCCCCCTCCTCATCCACGCCCTAACAGACTCACGTGCTTTGCATACGCCAACAATTCACGTGCACTGCATACGCTTTCATTAAACTTGTGAAATTCCCTTGCTGCCCTTCACTTTGAATATAATGGTCATTAACCTAATTAGATCATTTTAGCTTCATCCGTGACAACTCCCCTCCTTTAATTTGCCTTGTCCTCAAGGCAAGAACTCTGGAAACTGAGCATTGATGATGGCAGCATCCTCCCATGTTGAATCTTCAGGCATGGTACTTGACCCCTGAATTAAAATTTTTGGGACTGCAACATTTTCCCTTTTAATTGTTCTTCTGTCCATCAGTTGAATGGGTTGAAGCAAAAACTGACCATCTTCACCAATCTTTGGAAGATCAGAACTCACAACCTTCTTGCTTCCCAACTTTTTCTTGAGGAGAGATACATGAAATACAGGGTGAATCTGAGAGCCTGTGGGGAGAGCTAATCTTTAAGCTGCTTTTCCAATCTTCTCAATCACTTGATAGGGCCCATAACTTAGATGCTAGTTTCAATTTCTTCCTCATAACCACTGAATTTTGTCTTTATGGCCGAACTTTTAGGAAAACCCAATCGCCTACTTCAAATTCCTTTTCTAATCTGTGTTTGTCAGCATAAAACTTGTATCTTGCTTGTGCTTGTACCAATGCTTCCTTGATGATGTTATTCATGGTTGTCCTCCCTTCGAAGAATTCCCCAACCAGCACCCACAGTAGTTGAGTTGTCAATAGGCAAATTGAGTTGCCTAGGAGTCATGCCATACAACGCTTCAAAAGGTGACATTTTTATGGTAGAATGAGGAGTGGTATTGCGAATAACTCCATACCCCTTAACAAATCTCCTATAATATCTAGTGAGGCCTAGAAATCCTCTTAACTGCGTAACATTCACCGGTGGAGGTCAAGACTTCATGGCCTCAATTTTCTTAGGACTACTCCCTTGTCAGAAATGAGGTGGTTTAAGTACTCAAGCTCATTTTGTGCAAAAGAGCATTTGCTAAGCTTAGCAAAGAGCTTATGCTTCCTCACGACTTTTAAGATTTCCTCTAGTTGCAGCAAGTGTTCTTGCAAGGTTCTGCTATAGATTATTATATCATAAAAAAATAAAATACCAAGACTGATTTCCTTAGGTAGGGTTCAAAGACCTCATTCATGAGGGTCTGAAATGAAGCTGGGACATTTGTTAACCCAAAAGGCATGACTTTAAACTCAAAGTGGCCATGGTGAGTCCTAAATGCAGTTTTAGCGATGTCTTCCTTAGCCATCCTAATCTGGTGATTACCTGATTTAAGGTCAAGTTTGGTGAACCATTTGCTCCATACAACTCATGCAAGAGCTCTTCAATGACTGGAATAGGGAACTTGTCTTTTATGGTAATGTCATTCAACTTTCTATAATCTACACAAGATCCATCTTTCTTCAATACCAAAAGGTCAGGGCAGCAAATGGGCTATTGCAGTGTTGGATTATCCTTGAAGTGATCATCTCCTTGACTTGCCTCTCAATCTTAGTCTTCTGCACATATGGGGTTCTGTAGGGTCTTTGGTTTGTGGGAAGATTGCCTTCTTAACTGGAATTTTGTGGTCATACCTCCTAATGGGAGGTAGTTCCTTTGGTTCACTAAAGACATCCTTATGCCTCTCAATAACCTGATGTACTTCTTCCATCAGTGCACTGTGTTTTCTATGCTGCCATATTAAAAAAGTAACTGACTAGTCTTTGCTTTGTCTTTCTCAGAAGCTTATTGAGCCCCTTCCCACTCAACATTTTTAATGAGCCATCTTGAGTAGTGCCCTTAAGTACCACCTTCTTCCTTCCAGTACTTAGAATAACCTCCCATCTTTTTGAAATCAAATGTCACTGGATTATACCCTTTCAACCATTCAACTCCTAGCACTATGTCACATCCCCAAAGAGGTAACACCCTCAAATCTGCCTCAAACTTCTGCCCTTGCATGTTCCATGTAAAACCATTGCACTTGGATTTACTAACAAGCTTATTGCCATCAGCTACAGTTACAGAAAGTGGACAAGAGATTTCTTCTACACAGCCAAATTGTTCCAAGGTGACTGGATCCACAAACTTGTGTGTGGCTCCACTGTCTATATAAGGATACTGAGAGCCTGTTTCTTAACCCACCCTTTTACCTTGATGGTGTTATGGGCCATGGTACCCTTCAAGGCATGTAGTGATATTTGCCTTTCCTCTTCTTCTACCATTTCCTTTGAATCATCTTTTTGTTCACAGGTTTCAATTTCATTGATTACCTCTTCTCTTTGTTCATCCCCACTCAACAAATACATCTTAGCCTTACAAACATGTCCCTGTGAGTATATCTCATCACAATGGAAACAGAGACCCTTTTTCCTCCTTTCATGAATCTCAGCACTTGTTGTTATTCTGGTACAGTTGCTTTGACTTGTTTTGCTGCAGGTTGTACTCAGCTTGTTTAGCTTAGTGTAACACTTCATCAAAGGAACTTGGTTGTGACATAGAAACTGGCCCCCTCATTATTTCCTTGAGTCCACTGACAAAGCTAGAGATGTAGTAGGATTCAGAAATCCCACCCTCTTTAGCTACAACTTCAAGCCTGAGTTCCTCAAATCCTTCTAGGTAAGACTCTATTGTCCCCACTTGTTTCAGCTTGTTGAATATAGCATGGGGGTCACAGTGGTCAATAGGAGTGAATTTCTTGATAGCATCGTCAGTAAAGGTCCCCCAAAGCAGCCCTTCTCTCCCAATTTGGTAATATTGGTACCACTTAAGTGCTCTCCCTTTGAAGTAAGTTAAAGCATACTCTAGTTTCCTAAGGTCCTCCATAGGATTGAAATCAGAGTACTTGTTGCATTGAATCACCCATCCCCTAGGATCACCACCCTCAAACTTGGGAAAATGCATCTTTGGTTTTCTATTGTTTGGCCACTGATTACCTCTCATAGCCCCAAAATTAGGAATCTGCTGCACATATTGGTACACTTGGTTTGGACATTTTGGTATAAATTGGGGTGAGGTTGCTGGAATTTGGGTAGATAGTTGTATGGGGCAGTGGTGGTTGGTATAAGTGGTATTAGATGGTTGTGGCTGAGTATGGGTGGTGTGGAAGGGTTGTGGTTGAGTTTGAGTGGTGTGGGTATTTGCAGCTGTGGGTACATGCATATTTGTGGTGTAGGCATAGAAACAGTAGAGTAAACAGGTGCTGGATTAGTGGTATTCCTTTGCAGATTATCAAGGCCAGGCCTATCATGAACTGAACCATTGAAATTGAACCCACTCCCTACTTGATTACAAGCCGTATCCTTCCCTTTCCTTGTTTGCTCCTGCGATTTCCACTCCTTAAGCATGTTCTTCATCTCCACCATTGGGCTCTCCAAGCTATCAAATCGTTTTATCATGATTGATCAACTGGTTGTTCATCTCTCCAATTTGACCACACACCTCCTCCAGCTTCTTCTCATTTGCTTCTACCTTTCTATCAATCTCCTTGAACCTCGTTCCATCAGCCATCTTCGTTGTCTATCCGGGGATCGACAACTCTGATACCAGCTGTAACGGTCTCAACAATGGATCAATTGGAGCTAAAAAAACAGAGTAACATTGGCTATTTTTTGGAACAATTTCGGATTAATTCCTTGGAAGTAAATTGACAAGAAAAACAGTAAAGCTATGAAAGAACTATCTAGCTACTGGAAAACGGAAATAAGCAATAAGAAAATGATTCACAATTCGCTGGCCATTCCTCCATTCACGCCCTCTTCATATACACTTGCCCATGTGCAAGTTTGTTGAAGACTATTCCCCCCTATCCACACCCTAACAGACTCACGTGCTTTGCATACGCCAACAGCTCACGTGCACTGCAGACACCTTCATTAAACTTGTGAAATTCCCTCGCTGCCCTTCACTTTGAATATAATGGTCATTGACCTAATTGGATCATTTTAGCTTCAACTGTGACAGATTCCTTTCTTAATTGTTATAAGTGGTATATCTGTAGAAATTTATATGTTAAAAGAGTCTAATTGTAATGTGAGATGTAGAGTTTACATTCTTCTTGTACTTCTATACATGTTTGGCTTTACTCTTTTTAATGTTTGTTTGCTTTTTGATTGGGGGTTCCGTTTTGTTTTTGATTCATTTTCATGGATATTATGACCGTAAACTGTTCAATGGGAATAGGGATTTATGCCTCTTGTAGATGTTGTTTTTGTGATATGTACGTGAACTGTTGTACTATAAAACAAATATGCTCTTTCTATTTGAGACAACGTTATGTTGTCAATTTTGGGGTGCTTTTGTTGAAGATTGTGAGATGATTTCAATGGAGAGTCTAAGCTCACAACATGATGTTGGTGTTTGGGATTAAAACACAGACAATAGCACAGAAAACTAAGTACACTGGAACTAAATCGTAGAACTGAAATGGATAGAGATTAGAATACACAGATGAAATGTTAGAAAAGGCAAACTAAGAGGGAGGAATAGATGAGCGTGGGGTATATATAGATGAGGAAAGAAAGTGGTGATTGAAGAGATTAAAAAGTTTTTATATTAAAATAAGGTCTTATAAGACTGGTACTCTAAATATATAGAAGACCCGAGTTGACTAAATGTGACCAAAAAGTATTAAGCAAGTAGCAAGGTAAGTTCCTCTAAAGTTTTTGATGAATATCGTAACGAAGCTGAATACAAGATGGGGGAAAGTTATTAGACAAAGTCGTGACATTAAGGAAAAAGAAAACTAGAGTTTCAACTAAGTCAACTGTATTGAGGATGGATTTTAGAGGTTCCATGTCAAATATGAGGAACTAAAGACTGATAAAAGTTCTTATAAAAAAAGGACTGATAAAAAAGTATTTAGATGAATTATCATGATAAACACGCTGGACAAGCAGAGCACCATAAAAGAAGGACTTAACTTATAAGATTCTACAAATATTAGGTTCTCGTAGAACATGGACGTCTGATGTTTCAATAAGGAAGATTAAAAGAAAGAAGACTTTAGGATTATATCTAGTGTGCCTTTGTTGTGTGGAGGTGCATACAATATGTAGGAATGTTTTGGTTATAAAACATACTTAATTAGAACATATTTTTGAAAAATTGCACATGAGTGGAGGAAGTACATTGCAATGTTAATATACAAAATTAGAGGAGATACCAACATGACAACCTTTTAAGTCAATAGTCATTTGAAGTATAGAGAGATGAAACAGACTGTTTACTCGACAGAAGAAAGATCCTTCAGACTACAATGCTAAATTATTGTATCTGATATTTGTTGTGGATTCATGCCTACTAGAATAGATGTGTACAATGACCAAGTCAATAACCGGGTTTCTAAGATGAGAGTCGATGCAAGGGTTCTAGCTCTAACCACCGAAAATTGCTCAAGGCACTAATCATCGCCCTTAAGTGGGGCACATCGCGAAATCGGCCAAGGGCTAAGAAAGTGATATTTCCATTCTCCCATAAAGCAAACTGCTCAAGAGAGGCATATCGCGTAGATAGCTTAAAGCCAAAAAAGCGATATTCTTATGTTCCATATGCAAATTTCCTATTAGGCAAAATCATTCCAAGGGATATCACTAGCGAAATGCTTCTTAGGCGTAGGTGGCAATCCTATGTGTTAGGATAAAGGTGCCTTTTTGAAGAGGAAAAGGACAAATAACACGATCCCACCATTTATGCTCCCACTATCTCTGCAAAGCCGAGTACGAGTCATTGACAAAGAGACACATGTACAATGAATGAACTGAGAATGGCACATTCACTTTTCAGCACTATTAATATTCCCCATAGTTTGCTCTCAAATACACCGCTCTCTTACTCACGACGGAGCTTCTTTGCCAGGGAAACACCCTCGGCTTAGTTCATGGTTTGCTCTATCTCATGTTGAAGACTCATCTAGCCGGAGTACCTCGTGGTCAAGACTAAGGGTCATGATGCACATTCTTTTTCTTAGTAGCATCAGTTGGTTTCGTTGCCGGGACTGAAATTATTTTCTTTGTTGTTTGAGGAAAACAGATTCATCTTAGTGCTAGTCCTCCTCTTTACTATTTGCACGCTTCTTGGGATTTTAACCATTGGTTGTTTGGCTTTCTTCTGTCTAGCCTACTGACTTGTGCTTTGGTTTTCGAGACCATAGGACTCCAATCTCTATTGTAGATTTGAGGATTTTGGGTGGAAGTATGACTGGAATTTTGTTGTGTTTGCGATTTCCTTAATACTCCTACATCTCAGATTTCTACTTCTCTAAATGTTATTACAAAATGACCAAAAGATGAACATATTGGTCAAAGAAAGATGAACAAAAAGACCGGAAGACGAGTTTCTAAGTTGAAGGATAATTTCTCATGTCGAAAGAAACAAAGAAAATTCTAGTCCCAACAATGGAACCAACTAATGGAACCAACTGATGCTAGCCATAAAAAGGAACAATTACCAAACAATGCAATGTACTTACACTTTAAATTACATTTTAAAAGTGTACTTCTAGTGACATTTTAATGATATATACTCTATAATCATGTTACAAGTAATGCAACAGGGTTGCATATTTTGGTAACAAAATTAGAAAGTACGTTAAATATAATTTAATAGTACATATATTGCATTATATGGAACAAATTTATAAAGTAAATTGCATTAAACTGTCAATAGATAATACATTGTATTGATTGTAGGAGTATATACAATCATAGTTGTCAAATCGTGTATCGTATCGTGTATCGGAGACCCTAAATATCGTATCGTGTATCGTATCGGAGATACAGAACACAATGACAAAAAAAATTCAAATACTCTTAAAGAATATCAAAATTAAAGTAAACAATGGAAATAATTACTTGAAAAACCAAGGAAGTAGTTATGTAAACATTACCAACGTACCAAAAGGTCACAACTTCAAGAAATAGTCTATATTGTTTTACTAAATACTAATTACTAAGTCACCAATTAAAAAGTAAACATTTCAATTTCTAAATAATGTATTCAAGACTCATTCATATTCATCAACCCCAAGGTCATCAAAATCATTAACATCTTCTTCATTGCTATCATTGTCATCTTCCACAAATTTCGCTTCTTCCTCCTCATCACTAATATACTCGACCTCATCATTAACATCTACCAATTTTTGCTTGCCTTTCTTGTTGACAATGGCATTCAAGTTCCTTGGTCCTATTAAAAATAAAATTAAAGTATCATTAAGAATTTCATATGTAGAAACTTCAAACTAGTGACAATATTACTTAAAGTGCACAAGAAAGAAAGTGTACTATATACCTCTTTTTCTTTTATTGCTTGTGCTACCCTCTTCAAAACATTCATGAACATCCATCCACGAGGTGTTACCGGCAAGGCATGGTTCTTCAACTTCGGTAATCCATTCATCATCGGATTCCATATCCGATAAACAAATTGGATCGTAGTTGTCACCTCTCTTTCTTTGCCTCAAATCAAGTTGGATATTATATTTCACAAATACAAGAGCATTTAATCTTTGTTGCTCCAAACGATTTCTACTTTTAGAATGCACAAGATCAAAAATACTCCAATTTCTCTCACAACCCGTTGCCCTACAAATAAGACTTAGTACCCTTATAGCCAATTCTTGAAGCTCTTTACATTCCTCACCATAACTTTTCCACCATAAACCTATTACGTAAAAAAAATTATTAAAAAATTAGAGACTTCCATAGAATAAGAGAGTAAGTTACTAAATTATGATTTAGAATTTAGAAAAAAAAACGCACTTATCGGGTAACTTCCTATCTCTCGTAGCGGTTGCCATACTCATTCCAAACATGCCCTCGGCTCTCCGAAACTTTTCAAGTTGTTAATCAATTTTAACTCGAGTTTCAACATTAGGGTACGTCTTCTCAATAGTCTTATATAACCCAACTTTCACTTCGATATCGGCTTTGAAATTATCATCGTATTGGAACCTTTATACAAAAATTAAATAAGATAATCTTTTTTTGAAAAAAGAGAAAGAAAGTAAGGTGAAACTTAAATAAAATAATTTTTTTTTGAAAAAAAAAGAGAGAGAAAGAAAGTAAGGTGAAATTTAAATGAGGGGAGGAATAAAGAAGACAAATTGTTTTTAAATTATTACCTTGGGTTAAGATAGTATGCCACCGCATGAAGAGGCCTATGAAGCTGCAAATCCCATCTCAAGTCTATGATATCCCAAACCTTCTTATACATTCTTGTGTTATTTTTGATTTTTTTTTGCAATTTGTTCTTTGGCCCTATCCATAGCCTCATAAATATAACACATTGCCGGTTTTACATCACCATCTACAAGTCTAAACACTTTACAAAGTGGAGTAACACAATTCAAACAATATTGGACGGCTCTCTAAAATTTATCATCATAAAGTAGTGTAGCCCTCACTTTTGGTTCATCACCCTTAGAAGCATAAGGTCCCTTAAGCCACTCTTCCGACAAAAACATCTTTCTTAGAGCGTGTTTATTATTCATAAAGCCCTTTAAGATGAGAAAAGAGGTAGCAAATCGTGTCACCCCCGGTCTAGTCAATTCCCTTTTCTTAGAGAACTTTCTAAACATATCAAGTACCCAATTATGCCGATAAATATAGTTTGTTACTTCCCTGGCTTTCTTGATTGTATCTAAGATTATTGGAAGCGTGCCAATATCTTCCAACATCAAATCAATGCAATAAGCGGCACAAGGAGACCAAAATAATCTCGGCCTCTTCTCCTCTAACAATCTTCCGGCGAGCACATAGGCGAAAGCACTATCCGTCACAACTTGACCACATTTTCCTCCCCGATTTCATCAACCATTGAGTCAAGCATCTCAAACAACTTTTGCCCATCCTTAATAATATATGAAGTATCAATAGATTTGATGAAAATCGTTCCACTTAGGACTATTAACAAGAAAGTTAGTCAAGTGTCTTGACTTTCCATCCGTCCACCCATTAGACATAAGTGTGCAATCCGTTTTCTTCCACTCTTTTTTATACTTCGCTAAGTCTCCATGCACATGCTCAATCTCTTTTTTCAAGTAAGTCACCCTAACCTCATGATAACTAGGACCTTTCAATCCTCTTCCATGCTCCCCGACCTTTTCTAGCATCTCTTTCCATAATGGATACTTCACCGAATTAAAAGGCAAAGCGTTTATTAAAGCATCCTACAAATATATCTAACCACGGGATCCCTCTTTTTAACCATTTCATTCATTGTTTTTTGCCTTACTTTTCCCCACCCTTGTTTTTCTCAACATAATAATCCATTTTTCTCTTATCTCTCACATTCACATCTTCTTTCTCATCAAACATTCCTCATCTCCTTCAATAACAACATCACGCTCCTCATCTAAACCCTCTCCTTCAAAAAAAGTTTTCTAACCTCATCGGGACACATTTCACATTTACTCACATTACTATATGAGCTGGTAAGATGATGTTTCATACGAGTAATTCCACCCTAAAATCCTTTACCACAGTGATTACATGACAAGAAGCATCCTATTTCCATCAATTTTCTGACAATATTGGTAAGCAATATCTTCTTTCTTTTTTCCCATTTTTCAAGAACCTAAATATTAAAAAAAAAGCAAATATATTAAAAAAAAATTACATATAATAATCCAATTGAAACCTTCTGTCAGGATATCTTTTCTTACAAAAAAACAAAATAAAAAATATTACACATAATAATCCAATTGAAAGAGCTATTACGATATTACCGTATTTCGATTTTGGATCGAAATGTGTCCCGATGATATTATGTGTAATTTTTTTTATGTGTAATTTTTTTTTCCAATAGATTGCAAGGCCTGGATAGCTCTTTTAATTGGATTATTATGTGTAATTTTTTTTTTGTAAGAAAATATATCCTGGCAGTAGGTTTCAATTGGATTATTATATATATATATATATATATATATATATATATATATATATATATATATATTTTGAATATATTTGCTGTTTTTTTAATATTTAGGTTCTTGAAAAATGGAAAAAAAGAAAGAAGATATTGCTTACCAACATTGTCAGAAAATTGATGGAAATAGGATGCATCTGTCATGTAATCACTGTGATAAAGGATTTTGGGGTGGAATTACTCGTTTGAAACATCATCTTGTCGGCTCACTTAGTAATGTGAGTAAATGTGAAATGTGTCCCGATGAGGTTAGAAAACTTTTTTTGAAGGAGAGGGGTTTAGATGAGGAGCATGATGTTGTTATTGAAGGAGGGGAGGAATGTTTTGATGAGAAAGAAGATGTGAATGTGAGAGATAAGAGAAAAATGGATTATTATGTTAAGAAAAACAAGGGTGGGGGAAAGTAAGGCAAAAAACAATGAATAAAATGGTTAAGAAGAGGGATCCCGTGGTTAGATCTATTTGTAGGATGCTTTACAAAAACGCTTTGCCTTTTAATTTGGTGAAGTATCAATTATGGAAAGAGATGCTAGAAAAGGTCGGGGTGCATGGAAGAGGATTGAAAGGTCCTGGTTATCATGAGGTTAGGGTGACTTACTTGAAAAAAGAGATTGAGCATGTACATGAAGACTTAGCGAAGTATAAAAAAGAGTGGAAGAAAACGGGTTGCATATGTCCGATGGGTGGACGGATGGAAAGTCAAGACACTTTGACTAACTTTCTTGTTAATAGTCCAAGTGGAACGGTTTTCATCAAATCTATTGATACTTCATCTATTATTAAGGATGGGCAAAAGTTGTTTGAGATGCTTGACTCAATGGTTGATGAAATCGGGGAGGAAAATGTGGTTCAAGTTATGACGGATAGTGCTTCCGCCTATGTGCTCGCCGGAAGATTGTTAGAGGAGAAGAGGCCGAGATATTTTGGTCTCCTTGTGCCGCTCATTGCATTGATTTGATGTTAGATACTGGCACGCTTCCAATATTCTTAGATACAATCAAGAAAGCCAAGAAAGTAACAAACTATATTTACCGGCATAATTGGGTAATTGATATGTTTAGAAAGTTCTCTAAGAAAAGGGAATTGACTAGACCGGGGGTGACACGATTTGCTACCTCTTTTCTCACCTTAAAGGGCTTTATGAATAATAAGCACGCTATAAGAAAGATGTTTTTGTCAGAAGAGTGGCTTAAGGGACCTTATGCTATTAAGGGTGATGAACCAAAAGTCAGGGCTACACTACTTTATGATGATAAATTTTGGAGAGCCGTCCAATATTATTTGAATTGTGTTATTCCACTTTGTAAAGTGTTTGAGACTTGTAGATGGTGATGTAAAACTGACAATGAGTTATATTTATGAGGCTATGGATAGGGCCAAAGAACAAATTTCAAAAATAACATAAGAAGGTTTGGGATGTCATAGACTTGAGATGGGATTTGCAACTTCATAGGCCTCTTCATGCGGCGGCATACTATCTTAACCCAAGGTAATAATTTAAAAACAATTTGTCTTCTTTATTTCTCCCCTCATTTAAATTTCACCTTACTTTCTTTCTCTCTTTTTTTTTTTCAAAAAAAGTTTTATCTTATTTAATTTTTTTATAAAGGTTTCAATACGATGATAATTTCAAAGCCTATACCGAAGTGAAAGTTGGGTTATATAAGATTATTGAAAGGATGTACCCTAATGTTGAAACTCGAGTTAAAATTGATGAACAACTTGAAAAGTTTCGGAAAGCCGAGGGCATGTTTGGAACGAGTATGGCAACCGCTACGAGAGATAGGAAGCTACCCGGGAAGTGCGTTTTTTTTTACTAAATTCTAAATCATAATTTAGTAACTTACTCTCTTATTCAATGGAAGTCTCTAATTTTTTTTACGTAATAGGTTTATGGTGGGAAAGTTAATAACTTTCAAGAATTGGCTATAAGGGTACTAAGTCTTACTTGTAGCGCAACGAGTTGTGAGAGAAATTGGAGTATTTTTGATCTTGTGCATTCTAAAAGGAGAAATCGTTTGGAGCAACAAAGATTAAATGCTCTTGTATTTGGGAAATATAATATCCAACTTGATTTGAGGCAAAGAAAGAGAGGTGACAACTACGATCCAATTTGTTTATCGGATATGGAATCCGATGAAACCGTTTGTTGACTTAGTCATGACTCGCGGTCCAATAGATTGAGCTTGATTTTGGGGCTTTGGCCAAAAGCCATCTATTTTTTGAAAAAGTGATGTGGGAACATATAGAGGGTACCGACTACCGAAATAAGCTGCTGATGTATCATTTATAGTTTGGATAGATGAAGAGTCTAAAATGAAGCATAAGATTCGGTGCCAAGTGAGAGAATGTGGTGATCATTTAAAGAGAAAGAGAGACTTATTCTTATGGAGAGAATAAAAGAAAAGGAGAAAGAGATTCCATTATAATTTTTCGTTCTTTTTTGCTATGAGTAGATGTAAGTTTGTTTTCTTGTACATTCTCCTCTTTAATCTAATTCTTTTTTTTTATCAAAAAAAGAAGAAAGATGTGAGTTTGTTTCTTCTATTTGGGAAAAGAGGAAAAAGATGAGAAGGGATTCTCAAATTACTCAGAATGCCCTACTTTGAAATGACCTTCCAATCTCTCTCCCCCATTGACCCTATTATAAAAATTTCCATGTTTCTCATTATGAAAATTGGCATATCCTTTGTTCATGCTCGTGCTCACCCCTGGATGTTGGAATCTTGTAATAAAAGGTCCGTTTGATAGCTGCCCTAGACGACGACGACAACAACAACAAAGCCTTAGGCTCCGTTTGTTTGGGGCAAAAAGTTTTCC
The DNA here is from genome assembly GCA_022495995.1 of Adenophora triphylla var. japonica. Classification (NCBI taxonomy): domain Eukaryota; kingdom Viridiplantae; phylum Streptophyta; class Magnoliopsida; order Asterales; family Campanulaceae; genus Adenophora; species Adenophora triphylla. Next base: position 178,502 of record JAFEMH010003182.1, on the reverse strand, counting down.
AACAACAACAAAGCCTTAGGCTCCGATTGTTTGGGGCAAAAAGTTTTCCGGAAAATGTTTTTCCCATTTTCCGGTTTTTGGTACGCACCGAAAAAGGGGGAATTTTTTTTTTCGAAATATTAAGCACCGGAAAATGGGGAAAATGTTTTTCCCACTTTTCCAAGTAAAATGACTCAGATTTTTTCTTGCGTTTCATTTTACGGAAAATGTTAAACACCCTCACTCACACCCCTAACTCCCCATGTACCCCTACGCTACCCACCCCACACCCACATCAACCATCCACCCCCCACCACCACCCCGGTCAATTTTTTTTACTCATATTAAAATAATTTTTTAACTCCTCCCACCGCCCCCACCCACCCACCCACACCCCAATCAATTTTTTTTACTCGTAATGAAATTATATTATTTTTTAACAACTCTCCCACCTCTTACCTCACACTCACTTTCCTCACCCCACCCTAGCCTATCCCCATCTTACTCTTTTACAATAACCTTCACTATCCCCTACCCCACCTCCACCTCCACCTCCATCCCTACCTTACCCTATACTCCTACCCCACCCCACCCCATCCTTCACCCGACCCCTACCCCTACCCCTACCCCACACCCACCTCACCCTACCTTACCCCCACCCGAACCCTACCCCACCTCCATCCCCCTACCCCACCCCACCTCACCCCACCCCACCCTATCTTTCCCACCCTATCCCAGGTTGTGTTGTCACCGAAAATTATTTTCCTTAAATTTATCAAACACATCAAAAATGTTTTTCGGAAAACATTTTCTTTAGATTTACCAAACAACCGAAAACATGTTTATGTCATTATTCGGAAAACAATTTCATTTCCACAACATTTTACGAGAAATCATTTTTCGGAAGTCGTTTTACGCGAAACAAACGGAGCCTTAATCACAAAAAATGATTTGGGGTCGGCTAACGTGAATCGATGCATGCATTCATCAATAAAGAAGTGAGAAAACAATAAAAAGTGAGGTTTTGTTTTAAAAAACAAAAATAAAACATCTGTTGATATCTGGAAAATGGTAATTGTGATGAAATCAGGAAAAATCTGTCGCTTGATGATATAAAACAACGCCGCCTTTATCCCTATAATGGGGGTAGAATTGGTTGATGATATAATGAGAAAATTCATCATTTGGTTGCTATGTGCTGTCCACATATGTAAATTGATGAGGGCCTTTTATTACTGTAGCGTATTTGATGGGGGAGATAGTAGGATGTTTAAGAATTTCAACTCTAGAAGGATAGTCAAAACCAAGCTCTACATTAATGAAAGGTAATCTAAGAGGCCTACCATCACTAATTTATACAAATCTATTACACTAAGGAATGACAACCTGGTCTCCAATTCCTTTCAGAATGAGGAACACAAAATCATATACTTAAGAAATGAAAGTCTAAATTGAGTCGAAGCACGAATCCATGTCCTACTTTGAATAGGAAACCAGTGCACGCCATATTCATTTAGTTGCATGTTTCCTACTCTAGTGCAATTGGCAGTATTTTACATGTGTTTTTTACCGCCCAGATACAAGTGATGGACAACAGATGTTAAAGAGTCATTGGCACACAGTGAAGTAGTTAATTCGGTTTGTGCACAATACTGGACATACATGTTTGCTGGAGTTTTGGTTGTACCATGGTACTTTGAGAGGCTGTATAAATGACCTTGTCACAGAGAGAGAGAGAGAGAGAGAGAGAGTTGACTATCAGTTAATAAGTTCAGGCAGTGCATGGGATTTGTTAGATTAATCGTAATTGAGTGACCTACGAGGTGTGGGTGAAGGCGGAGGTGACAATTGACATCTTAAGGTTCGTTTGTTTAGCGAGCTTGATTAATTTGAGTCTTGGTGGAAATTTGTTAGATTATTTCTTGAATTGTTGTGGGATAGTTTCCGATTCAATTTAGTACTCAGAATTGTGCGTGGACTCAATCTATAGACATTCCTTGGTTGAGTAGATGAATTTGTGTTTCTTGTTCTTAGTGGATATGGAGACCAAGTTGTCATTCTTTAGCGGCAAAGGATTTGGATTTTTTTATCATTGGTTTCTAGCATCTTAGGATTGGAATTATTAACCTTTTTTATGATTGATAAACATGTAGCCTTTGAGTATTTTAATTACGAGGCTAGTGCTTGTTAAAGTGTTAAAACCCAAGAGAGCTAGAGCTATAAAATCGAGAGTTTCTGTATACCTCATCGTATACCATTATGAGAAACGTGATTTGTGTAATTCATTTCTAGTTGGTTATTTTAAGAGTGTAATTGAAACTTGATTTTGAGCTTTTTAGTGAGCTAGAATCTATTGTAGTATCTGTTATACAGTGATTTTTTCCATTTTGGCCAGTGGCATAGCTCATCAAAAAGGCGTGATTTTTTCGGTTGTCACTCTAGACTAGTCACAAGACTAGAGTACACTCGTTCTTTAGTTGCTTTCCATATTTTGTACTTTTGTTCCCTTGATCTAATAAAATTCTTCTTTTATGTTAATAAAAACTTCCTAATAGTCCACTATTCCTCTTTTGGTCGTTCCATTTTTTAAGATTCCTCTTTCAAAAGTTAAGCCACAAATATTTATTTTTCTTCTCAATTTTTTTTTTCATGTTCAAAACTTGATAGTTTTCTTACATATTGCTCAAAAAAGTTTTAAATGTAGTACAAATTATAAGAAATATAAAGGTGTAAATATACAACATTAATAAGTCAAACTTTGAAATGTGCACTTATTAGGTCCCAAATGGTAGGAATCAGGCTAGAGGGGGGGGGTTGAATAGCCTGTTCAAACTTTTTTTACTAAAAACTCTTAATCTTTGAAAATGGTGATGGGTAACACACTTACTAACCAGTGAAATAATTTTGCACAACGGAGATAAGATTTCGGTTAGAGAAGTATATGAAACCGGTAAGGTAAAGTTTTAAGCCCAGTAAGTTAAATTCTCATGCAACAAGGACAAATTTTATTTCCAAGTAAGACAAACAAGTTAAGCAGTAAGTTGAGTCAATAGGTTGTGACCAGTTGAGAGATTATCAACCGGTTACAACTACACAACAAGAAATAAACAAACAAACAAAGAAATGACATTGTTTGAAGAGGTTCACAGTGTTAAATAACTGCTACGTCCTTTACCAAGTTTGGTTAGAACTTGGATTTGTGAAAGTGCACTTGCTATATTAATGGATCCTATCTATTACAAGTTGCAAGCCAATGATTGAAGGCTGCCAAACTAAAGGTGACCACTAACGGATCGTGCTACAATAAAGACCTGGTGTTTTCTAGAGATGTGCTCACAAGTTGAGCTGATTTCTCTAGGGTGTTGTGTGTGAATCAATCAATGTGTTCCATAAGTAGTCTAATGAAGGAACACTCCAGCATTGATTGAGGTGCTCAGTGTTTAAGTGCTACAGAGATGTCTAGTGAAAGAGGGGACTTGTTTTAAATGCTTTGAACTAGTGAATTTGCAGGTTGGTAGTTCAGAGCAGCTCACTCTCAAGGATCATAAATGCACCACCATTCTTCAATGCTCCAGGGATACTATTTATAGAGAACTTCAAATGAAGGAGCCGTTGTCTTTGAAGAGGTTGTAATGATGACTTGATCTGGCAGGCATTAAATGAGAGTATCCTTGCATTAAATGCCTGAGATTGGATAGAGAGGATTTCCATTGAGTAGTTGGAGCGATGTGAGTACTGGTTACTTTGACATTCCTCAAGAAGGTACTGATTTGTAGCAGAGATGTCTTGTCAGCATGCTTGCTTTACCAACTTCAGCTAAAGTTGATGGCTGGGTAGTTGGGAACAATTAATGTATCGGCTAGCTGCTGACTGAGGGAAGCTTGTAGAGTAAGCCTTAACAGGTAAGAAAGATGGATATAACCGGTAAGAATTATATCGGCTAGGTAAGGTAACCGGTTAGGCATGCAAACCGGTTGAGTGGTCAATCGGTTAGGTGGCTTCACCAAGTAACTCACAAACTGATGGAAATCTCCAGGTCTTCAAGTCTTCAAAGCTTGAAAAATTACATAATAAAAACACTGGGCACTAGCACTAAGGGGACCTATTTTACATAGAAAAATTCTATTTGGTCTAATTGAAATAGGGATTCACATTAATGCTTGTTATGATTGGGATTAAGCAATTCTAAAACTAAACATATATTTGACTAACAACACTCTTTACATGGAATGGAGGGAGGAGTATATGCCAATAAGATGGATGTAGCTGTAAGTATGATGTATTATTATTGTGCGGTAAAATTAGAAAACTTAAAAATCATAACGAACCTATTGGTGAAACACTTTTGATATTTCAAATAGAAGAAAATATCATGAGACCTTTTAACTCGTTAAATGCGGGCCAATAGCATGAATAATGATTCAGTTAAGGAGTGCATGGGTGAGTCGATGACCAGAGATATTGCTTTGGAGTATTTCACCTAGCAAAGCGGATAGTGTGGTTCCCAAGTAATGAAGGCATAGATAAGAGCTGCACTGAGTCTGGTAGTTCATTTTTAAGGCTACTTGCGTTGTATAACACCATGGAGAAGAAACCATCTTTGGGGAAGGGAATGTAAAGAATGAAACTGCCCATAAAAAGTACAGATGAATTACCCTTGGTCTACATTCCTCCTCTGTAATACAATAGTTGACTAAATAGGCTTAGATCTAGTTTTTCTTGCATCCAAACTTTTTTCACTTATAGTTTGTTGATCAAGTTTATTACTCCCTCTGTCCCGAAATGATGTTTTCACTTTTTATATGTTAGCACGAAGGAACTTTAATCAATAATTTTAGCTTAATTTAATTATCCTAATAAAAATATAAAACTTTTTATTGATGCACCATTAAGTACTATAAATAACAATTTTAGATTTTCATTAGGATAATTAAATTAACCTAAATTTATAATTCAAAGTTCCTTGGTACCAACATAAAAAAAAAAAATTGGGAACATCATTTCGGGATGGAGGGCATAAGACAATACGCTGAAGAATATGTGGTCATTTATTTTTATTGTGTACGCTTTTGATCTATATTAGCTAGTTAAATCCAAGTTAGCTTTTAATCTGATAGTTACATGTATTAGTCTCTTATGGTACTTTATAAGGCATTTGAAGCGTTAATGTAGAACTTGAACATTGCTGGTTGCACTTTAAAATATAATGTAAGAAAAGGCATTCCTTTCCTCTTCAATGGGCTAGAGGATCGGGTTATTTTATGAATGAATAAGGAATTATAGGAATGAAATTGTGATATAATTCGAAAAAGCAAAGCACAAGGAAAAGGCAATCAAAAATGCAAAAAAAATGCAAATTTCGAAGATTAAACAAAAGGATTCGCAAATAAAAGTGCTAATGCTACAACCAAGCCATAAATTGTTAAAGCTTCCATAAAAGCTAGACTCAGTAATAAAGTACCTCGTATTTTTCCCTCCCCGTACAATACATTCTTGCGTGAATGTAACTAAAGCAAAATTAAAAACATGATAAGATACAAAGATTACTATTCTTATCAAAAGAAAATAGAATTTTCTTATCCATATATATATATAGTAATAATAATTATTTTATTTTTTCTCTCCTTGACGTGATTTTGATCTTTCCACAGCTTTCTTGCACAAACTGGTTTGGTTTCAGTAAAGGACCAAATGCAGGAGATGGGATTAGGGCCTGATTCCGGGGATAAAAGCAAGACTACGTAAAAGAGATCCGCTTTGTCAACAGCCATAACACAAATGTACACGCCAATTTTCAAAGGATGAAACCCCAAAGAGGCATACTGAAGTACAAATGAATGAAACAGAAAAGTTGAACTTTTTAATGCATGCCGCCAAGACAAAAGAAGAAGAAAAAAAGGAGAAACTGTTTTCAGATTACTTCTGGCTGCATCTTTCAGTCAACCTTGGCTTCCTTCTCCTTGGATTTGTCCTTCTTGGCCTTGACAAAGCAGAAACAAGAGCAGCATGGTAACTGCAACAAGAACTTCATATTCTTCTTTTGCTCCTCTTTTCATGTAAGTCATGATTTCGGGTGAGGTCCATATTTATAAAGAATTTTTGATGGACTTTTTTTTACGAGTATTTATTGAATGGACCGCATGCCTATTCCTATAGAAAATGAAGAAGCTTAACTTGAATAATGTCAATGTTATTCCTTGCCCTTTATGATTCCCAGTGGGAGCATCTTGTTCATGTGGAATACAGAAAGGAGTTCATTTTGCATTATTTCCCTTAGGAAAAGTGGTAAAGTTAATATGCCAAAGGTAGTGTTTGGCCATGTTGGTTTGTGCATTTGGTGCTCAGTACTCCCTCCGTCTCATAATGATAATAACAAACCCAATTGACTATTCAAACATTTTAACGTAAATGATCTAATTTTGAACTTTTAGAGGCATTGTGGAAACGTAAATGAGTTTCCTAATATATCGGATTCTCCCAATTTTCAATTGTGTGTTCTTCATCTTTCAATATCAGCTCATGTGCCTTTTTATGTATTCTCTAGTTGAGAGACACACTGCATCATTCGTTCTTCGGGAATATCTCACAGTTCATGGAGTCTGAAAGAGAATCGTGGCTCTTTCATCGAGTGTTTTGCGGGAATATCTCACAAATCCATGGTTCATGGAGTCTAAGAGAGAACCGTGCCTCTTTTATTTAAGTGCCGCTAATATCCGGATATTTTTTACAACTGTCACCGATTTTCGGCACCTTAAATTAGGCGACGCTAATTTAAGGTGCCGAAAATCGGTGACACTAGTTCAAAGCATCGCGCTTCTAAATGGCTAGTACATCCTATAGTATTTTACTAGGGAAGGTTCAATGCCACAAGCTACGTATCCTGATGCAATAATGGTTTGCTGGAATTTCTGAACGAATCTGCATTCTTGCACGCATTAATTGTCATTCATGGGGGATTGATTGTTGGAAATAATTTTGGTACCTTGGTTGAACCAAGTTTTGACCTAATTATTAAATAGATTTTTGTTATTGGAAAATGAAATAAGTTACAAATATGGAATCTACATGTGGTGTAGATTAAGAAATTGCATTTGTTTTCTCGAAATCATTTTTGGATGAATTAGAAATTAATGGCTAAAGATTGTAACTTGGAATGGGTAAATGAAGAGTTTATAGGATATGATTCAGTTATCCCATATTGCTTTGAAATATAAAGTAATGCTAGTATTAAAGTGGATGTTTCCAAAGAGGAGTCATCAAGTTGTTCTTCCTTGCGTCAACCTAGTTGGACCATTGGGCCAACCATGCAAGTAGTAGTCCAATTGTGCTAATTTTGTACTAGCTTAATTTGGACCACTACCGCGAAGCGCGCGAAAGTCGTAATGAGCGTTTTAGGGTGCACATGAGCTAAGGAGCCTTAAACTTTTGACAAAAGTTGGCTCGTGCATGGTCCGGTTTGATGGTGGCCCGGTCCAGGTTCATTGGGCCTGTGGCGATTGGGCCTCGGCTAGGTTGGATGGGCATTGGCCCATGCGGAATGGACTTGGAGCAGCCATGGCTCGCGGATCGGATCCGCACCAACTCGCCTGGGCGCAGGTCGATTGGCCTAGGGTCGTGTCCGAATGAACCAGGTCAGGTTCAGATGAATCGGATAGTTCATGGAACCGGTTCGGGTGGGCAGATCAGGTGTTTCTCCCACGGGTACGATCCAACGGTCCAGATTCGCCAGATCCAAAGTTGTGACCTTTGACAGAAAGGTCACCAGAACTCTTCAATCTCTATAAAAGTCTCCCAGGTTGTCAATTCATTTCAATCAATTCATCCAAAGTATTAGATATTCAGTTAAATATCATCTTGTAGCATTCTTCCCCCCTTCAAAGTTCAGAAGTTCAAAACACCGATTAAGTTCGCCGAGCCTTTTGATTTGAAGTGCTTCTATCGAAGACGATAAGTCGTTTTATCTTACGAGAAGATTGCTAGCAATCGTAAGCACTTGAACGGGGCAATATCTTCTTGCAGAAATCGTGTTCAACACAAGACTCTACTTTCGATTATTTCAATTTCCGCATTTATTATTATTAGTTATTATTTTGCTATTTTCGAGAAAGCCTTTTCAAATATTATTTTTAAAATATTATTTCAATTTCCGCATTTATTATTATTAGTTATTATTTTGCTATTTTCGAGAAAGCCTTTTCAAATATTATTTTTAATATTTCCTCAACAATTTTGTTGCCAGCTTTTGAAGTCCGCACCTCCGAACTTCATTATTTCCTTACCAAGTGCTGAATAATTCTGAACCAGAGCGGGCGCAACAATCTGGTTCGTTGCATTTGATTGATGAGGGTTGGCCAAAACAAATTTCGCATCCAACATTATTTAAACCACCTATTTTCGATGTGACATGTAGTAGCTAATATACAAACGAAAACGATAAAAATATATTTAAATTTATTTGTAAAAATTAATTTTTATTAATAATTTCTTAATGTAACAAACACATAAAATTCTTGCAATTCTCCTATATCCATTATCTTTTTGTAATAACTTAGCTAAATTTGTACATAATTTTCCATCATTGTTATTGTTAGAAATATTTTAAAATAAATATATGATTAATTATCAACATTTGTGGAGTTTATTATCACTTGACATACAATTTTTGTAAAATCTTTTGACTCTATTAAGGTATTTGGGCTAACAATGAGTATCAATTAAAAGGAAAAATTGTAAGCATTATATGTCAAGAATAGAAAATATTTAAAATAACAATTATTTTGAAATGTACCGAAAAAGAATAGATGCTCTTAGTCAAGGGGAAGGAGTATTTTATATAAAAATAAAAAATATAAGAAAATAGTTCTTTTAAAACATTCAAAAAATAAATAAATAGAGACCTCTACTGAAATATAAGCAATTTTTTTTTTTTTCCGAACACATCGAAAAATAATTAGTTAAAAATTTAGTTTTATTATTTCCGAAGAAGAGGATTAGTATAAGTGGGAAGGTAGGTTTGAAAAGAAGAAGGAAAAAGTTTGAAAAAGTATTTAGAAGTTAATTTATTACTATATCATTCCATTATTTTGAAAAAAAAAAGGGTAGAGAGGCCGAAGAGAAATTAAAACAATAAATGCAGTTCCCAGATTCGAACCTGCCATGACTAGGTCGAACACAGAAACTTGCTTTGCCACTGGATCACCACTACTTCTGTTGTCAAAACCAAAACAAACATTTATTTATTTTATACTCCCTCCGTCCCACCCGAATTTGGACAAAGTTACTTTACACGGAGATTAAGGAAAAGGTAAATGTTGTGAGTGTAATTTAAAAATAGGAGAGAGAATGAGTGGAGAGAATAGTAAATTATAATGGTGTTGTGAGTATTAAAATAATGTAGGAGAGAGAATGAGTGGAGAGAATAGTGATTTAAGGTTTCCATTTTGGGCCGTCCAAATTCGGATGGGACGCCCAAAAAGGAAATTTGTCCAAATTCGGATGGGACGGAGGGAGTATATACTCGGTAATTTCTTTGAAAAACATGGCCCACATTGGCCCCTTCTTAAATCTGCCCATGCTGATATATAAATATTTATATATATTGTTCGCCAAAAATTTGTAAAAAACGCGTTTTTTGTTAACTTATCAAAAAACGTGTTTTACCGTCTTCCTCAATAACAACACACAGTTACACACAGATAATAACCTCTCTCTCTCTCTCTCTCTCTCTCTCTCCTCTCTCTCTATACGCAAAGGGGAAGATCTCTGCGTCTTCTTCGTCCTCACCGATCCCTCACCAAATTCATTACCGGCGACCTCTCCAATTTCCCCAATTGCAATCGCCCTCACCGTCTTCTCCTTCTCCGGTAACACCAATCCCCTCTCCGATCCCAGAAACCAACCGGCGACCTCCAACTCTCCTTCAATCGCCAACAACTGACCTTTTCCACCATCTTCTTCGGCCCTATTCTAGCCCTAAGTCGACGCCCTCCTACTCCGGCCAAGCAACCTCCGTCTTCTCCGGCCCAAATCCCTCTCAATAACACCAAAAACCAATCGTCTTCATCCCTATTCTAGCCCTAAGCCGTCATCTAACGCTGGTTCCTTTGCTGAGAATGATCCGAACAGAGAGCCGAACAAATCATTTGGGATTTTTGAGTGCCAGCCTACCTGATTTCGAATGCCAGTGTAGGTTATTTTGAAGTGCCAGTATATGTTTTTATGAGTGCCAGTGTTTGTGTTTTTTGAGAGCCATCAGACAGTTCATGTATTTTTCAATGCCAGTTTATGTAATTTTGAATGCCAGTTTTGTGAATGTGTGCCCAAAATTTTTTGTTTATTGGAATTCACGCGAGTTTGAAGACATCCGAGTTATTTGAAAAACGGAGTCGCCACGCCATTTTGATTACCTCAAAACTTTGAAAAAAAGGTTTTTATGGGTTCGGAGGTTAAGTTACCCATTGGGAAGAACGTTTGGCGTTCACCCAAAGTGCCTTGCCGGAGCAAGTCTCCCGAGATTTCATTAATCGTGTTTGCTTGCGTGCTTTCTTTGTGTGCATGTGTTTGAAAATAAGGGGGGGGAATGTCCCAAGTTATCTTCCGGACGTACAAACCATTTGTTGGTTGTCGCTCGGGATTCCTTGGAATTTATGTATTTGGGATTATGATCCCGTCCTCATCTTGTGACTTGTGATCATCGCATTTTAACCTCGGGACCCTCGGGACTTGCATGATCGAGAGAATGACTCTCTTTTGGTCAAAGATGAGGTTCTTTAGGAAGGAATGTCCTTAGCCCATCAATCCTACGCTTTAAGACGGTCGAGCTCGTATAGAGGCTTCATACTCTTTCTTAAGCGATAATCGGAGATATAGGGTTCAAGGTGTCCCTTTCTAAAGAGATATGGAACCTTTAATGGAAGGAATGATGCAAAGATGAGAACTTTTACACCGGTCCGTTCCAAGGTTGTTAATGGGGACATGGGGGAATGCATATAAAAATGATACTTTAGTGAAAAGATGACTTTTTGGTTTGAAAATGATGCATTTGATTGCAAATGAGTGCTTTTTATGTTGAGAAATGATTTTTGTATAAAGAGTGCATCTTTAATGTGAAAAGGGATTTTAAATGGAAAAGGAATGATTTTAATGCATGAAAAATGGGATTTTGTTGCAAAGGATGCACCTTTATGTATGAGAATGATATTTTAATGAAAAGATGACATATTATGTACATAGATATTATCTAAACATCAGGTATTAGCATTATGGGGGTTAACATCGGATTACTGACTTGAAGCTGTGAAGCTTAGCGGCTACTTATGTCGCACGACATAAGTGCTATGTCGCGTGACATAACTAGCCATTTTGCAGAGGCTTTACAAGCTGAGATTTGCGAGAGGTAACAAGGCACCAAAATGGTCAAGTTACTTCACAAACAAATCTCATAGAGCATGTTTATCAATAATGAACACTTCAAGAGGTGTGAATATGAGGGATCCACACTCATCTTGAGTGTTCATGCAAAAACCAAGTCAAAACGAAGATTTTATATGAAATGTAATGAAATAAAATGTGGATACGGGTAATATGAAGCTAAAGCATGCAACTTAAATCGAGAATACTATATTATCAATGCATGTAACACATAGATTTTATATTCAAAGGAAAATAGAGAGTGGAAAAGGGGTAGAAACTCGTTACCCTTGAAGATCCACAACTCCTATATCAAGTTAGATATAGGAGCCTTCTAGCGTCCTCCTCGGAGGCGAGTTCGAGCCTTGGATCCTTGGGAACTCCTTGATTTCTTGATGTATATGGGAAGTGTGTGTGTGGGAAGTGTGTGTGGGATGGATTTGGGAGGATTAGGTTGATTTGAGGGGTATGTGAGGAGAGAGGAGGCTTACGGAGCGTATTCCCTATAGAGGGGGGCGAGGGTGGAAGAGGTGTGTCTAAAATGAGAGGTGAAGGCCTCTATTTATAGAGCTGCATGGGCTTGTTATGTCGCACGACATAACAAGCCATGCTATATTCCTTCTAGAAACATGCAAGGTGGCATGGTTCTAGAACTTTCTGGCTGGTTATGTCGCACGACATAAGTAGCCACTGCAGATTCTTCTAGAAACATGCAAGGTGGCGAGGTTTCTAGAAGGTTTCTCTATTTGGTTATGTCGCACGACATAAGTAGCCGAATCGCTTCTTCTAGAAACGTGCGAGGTGGCGGCCTTCTAGAAGGGTTTTGGGATTAAGAAAAACGTGTTTCTTAATCACCAAGCATTCCCTTGACCCTTAAAAGGCTTGGAGCAGTTCCGGAATTGTTCAGGAACTTTAGGAAAAATACGGGAATTAGGAAAAATTACCGAAATTGCAGGGAAAATTAGCAGGAAGGCATGAGCCGGATTTGGGTACTTACGAAGCCCTCGGCAACGTCACTTGCGGGCGAGTGGGGTTGTCGATAGAAAAGGATCAATCTGGCGAATGTCGAGATGGATTGGGTGACCAAGGTGGTCGAGTGGTGGACCTTTCATGAAAGGCTACCTACGTATCCGGAGGAATCAAGCCAGCCGTAGTTCAAGCATCACTAGATAGTTAGGAACGATGTCTAGGATCCTTGGGATTTTGACAATTCGGAGGCTGTCACCTGATTGACAATTACTGGAGGATGTCACCTAATTTTGACAATTACTGGAGGCTGTCACCTAAAGAAGCTAGAGCTTATGGCGCTATCTCTTTATGACGGAGATAGAGGTAACTTAAGTTGGGAAACTTGAGCGTACGTCACTATTCGCGGATAGTGGTAGCACAAGTTGGAATGACTTAGGCATGCGTCACTATTCGCGGATAGTGATAGCACAATTTGAAATGACTTGGGCATTCGTCACTATTCGCGGATAGTGGTAGCACAAGTTGAAATGACTTGGGCATTCGTCACTATTCGCGGATAGTGGTAGCACAAGTTGAAATGATTTAGGCATGCGTCACTATTCGCGGATAGTGATAGCACAATTTGAAATGACTTGGGCATTCGTCACTATTCGCGGATAGTGATAGCACAATTTGAAATGACTTGGGCATTCGTCACTATTCGCGGATAGTGGTAGCACAAGTTGAAATAACTTGGGCATTCGTCACTATTCGCGGATAGTGGTAGCACAAGTTGGAATAACTTGGGCATCCGTCACTATTCGCGGATAGTGATAGCACAATTTGAAATAACTTGGGCATTCGTCACTATTCGCGGATAGTGATAGCACAATTTGAAATAACTTGGGCATTCGTCACTATTCGCGGATAGTGGTAGCACAAGTTGGAATAACTTGGGCATTCGTCACTATTCGCGGATAGTGGTAGCACAAGTTGGAATGACTTAGGCATGCGTCACTATTCGAGGATAGTGATAGCACAATTGAAATAACTTGGGCATTCGTCACTATTCGCGGATAGTGGTAGCACAAGTTGAAATAACTTGGGCATTCGTCACTATTCGCGGATAGTGGTAGCACAAGTTGAAATAACTTGGGCATTCGTCACTATTCGCGGATAGTGGTAGCACAAGTTGAAATAACTTGGGCATTCGTCACTATTCGCGGATAGTGGTAGCACAAGTTGGAATGACTTAGGCATGCGTCACTATTCGCGGATAGTGGTAGCACAATTTGAAATGACTTGGGCATACACCACTATTCGCGGATAGTGGTAGCACAAGTTTAGAGTTTTGACAATTCGGAGTTTGTCACCTAACGTTATCCCGTTATAACGGAATAACGGAGATTGCGAAAAGGTTGGATTTTGTAGAGAAGTTGAAAGGAATCAATAGTTTTTGTAAAGGAAGGTGGGACGCACCCGAATAATTTTTGTAAAGAAAAGCTGGGATGTACCACGATTATTTGAAAAATAAAATTGAAAATGCCAAGGGCAAATAAAGCTGAATCACGAGAGGTAAATTTGTAAAATAAGCCTCGGGGGCCTTTGGAGGGAAAATTTGAATGAAAATGCCGGTGGCACAAAGGATAAAAGCAGGCCTACGGGGAACAAAATTTGTAAAATGGAGCCTTTAGGGGCAAAATTGTAAAAACAAGCCACGAGAGGCTTATTATGTCGCACGACATAATAGGCCAGTGAACGGTTTCTTTAAAAATTCGCACGGTCGTCATTTGAAAATCAATTGAACTTGAAATTGAGGGGAGGCGACGGTGAGAGAAAAGAGCGACATCGAGAGAGGGAGATTCGAAAGAAATCGAGAGAAATCCAACACTTCTTAGTCCGATTCAATTGAAGAATGCCTCCTAGGCTCTATCCGACCAAGAGGGCTTCTCAACATGCCAACCTAGCTACTCGAAGAAAGGGGTGCAAAGGAATCAACGGCCGTTTCTTAGGAAGCACCAAGGGAGATTTCTACCCACGGCTCGATGAGCATACTTCGGATGTCACGAAGAAGGAAGAGGTAAGAAACCTAGGGTTTCTTGAAAAATTTTCAATTTGTGCGAAATTGATTTGAAGCTGAGTTTTCTTGGTTTGCATTTGAACTTCATATGGATTGGCTTTGTGAACATGAATGAATCTAGGAAATGTAATGCGTAAATGCATGCCATACATTGATCCATTTTGTCCTACTTTTGCTTGAGATGATTTCAAGAAATAGCACGAAATATTAATATTTGTGCCATGTTTTCTTGCGGGGATTGCGCACCCGTGGCTCCACTGAGGTGATTGGCGAGGCTATGGGATAGCTTGCTTAGGGTAGCCGAGGAAGCGGTGGACTCGCCTAAGGGCACGATTCTGTTCTTGGGCTAGGGCAATTTTTGAGATGGCGAAGGCCGTCGGGGCACTCGAGAGGAGTGTGGATCTAGTGAGGGCATTCGAGAGTTACGGTGGGAGACTACTCACTCATTTCACTTCTCTTGGGGTGAGGCAGCCAGTCACTCCATTTGGACTTTGCGGTCATCGCGGGGCCGCCTTTTACGGATGAGCCGCTCTACATAGAGGAGCCTATACGGGGAGTTGAGCCGGCTATTGCGATGATGATTTTATGGGCTTACTTGGTTTCGTTCCCCGGATCAAGAAGGGGAATGGATATGAGTTGGGGTGCTACATGGCACGATTCGAGGGCGAAGCGGGGACTACTGTTGTGGTAGATGATCCCATTGAGAGCCGGTGAGGCGAGAGATTGGCTAGAGCTTTTGTATGGGTGGGCTTTTCCGACATCTTGTTCATCAACGGCGCATCTCTGCTTTGGTTTCACTATTGGAGCTTTTGAGAGCACGGGATGCGTCGGGAATACGTCTGGGGAGCGAGGCTTAGGCGAGATGTATACGGCCCTAGATGATGTCGGTAGGAAGGCGAAGTACTTCACTGCTTTCATCGGCTTTCGAGGTATTCTCTCACCTTGATCTCTTTTCCTTAGCGCATTTCATTATATCCCTTGTTTTCCCTATTTTGACTTCTTCTTCTCCTTTTCGAGGCTTGGGCATACGAGTATTTTGGCTGTTATGAGTGGCGGATCAAGGATGAGTTTCACTGCCACCACTTTTCACTGCTCTTCGTCGGTGGACGAAGGATGCCGAGAAGCAGAACCGAGGCAGCCGGAGGGCTCGAGGTGCGGGATTACGCTTCTTATCATGATACGTTGACATGCACGAGAGGGTTCCACGAGAGGATGAGCTTGTTCCCTGGGTGGTCGTTATGCCGCTACGGATTTAGATCACGGCTGCGCACTTCACGAGTGTCGCAAGCTGCGGTGGGCTTGTCAGGAGACGCCTTGTACTTGGGAGAGAGGGTGTATAGACGGCATGGGCCGAATAAGCACGCTCGGATCACTGATGATCCCAGCTAGGATGTGGCTGCCTCGCCGGTTGGCGAATGTAGATGCTTTGATCGTAGGCATGGCGGCACATCTTTACACACGGGAGGGGACTATACTATGTACGTGGCCATGCATCTTCGGTCTCCATGAGACCGGGGTTGGTTATGGTGCTCATAGCGCGGGGCCTTCGGCGCTACGTAGCTAGACCTCCTTTGCCCCGACTTTCATTGATTATCGGGGTGGCGGTCGCATGAGCGAGCTCACATTGATATGTCCCAGGACTCATCCTCATCTGGTGCTCCGCGAGGTTCTAGATCTGTAAGTATTGTTCCTTACGCCTCTTTGGATTGCTTGCATCTCTTTTTGTTATCAAGAAGCGCATTCGCGCTTTTTATGTACGCATTGTAACGAGTTCTGCTCGGGCTTACGAGACATTTGACCGGGGCATATACCGTGGCGTGGGCATGATTGGCAAGCTCCGAGAAAGGCATGAGTTTACGGAAGAATCGGTGCCGGTCACGGGGTTCGATTGATATCTCTCCACGGCCAGCCGAGAAGGAAGAAGAGCCGCTACGATGACGTGGGCACCGGCGGGAGCACTAGAGGACCGACGCCTCGGACAAAGGCTGCAAATGTGCCTCTTTACGAGACCCATTGAGATTGACGATGATGATGAGGATGAGGATGGTGGAGGCGAGACGGCTACGGACTACGAGCTTGACTCTATCGTCATCACGGAGCTTGGCGACTACTATCGCACGGGGACCATAGCATACGAGGCACCTTCGGACGACCACGATGATGAGCCGAGAGGAGGTTGAGGATGATGACGAGGATGGAGATGAGGGAGAGGATGATGAAGAGGGTGATGGAGAGGATTGAGTAGCCCCCTTTCCCCTTAGACATTTATGACTTTTTGGCTATTGTACCCTTTTAGGGAAAACATGTCATTTATTTTTGCTATGCACATCTTTTGGACTTGGCCTACTTCATTTTGTACGTACATTGTTAGCCTTTTGTTGCACGCACTTATGAAATGACAATGGTATGGTATTTGGCTTGAATATGAATGCGATGGGTGTACGTGGGGTAAATGAACCCTCACATGCATCGAGAAGTGTATGAATGGTATTTGCGGCTTTTGACAAGTCGGGGATTGCCACAGGGAAACGGGAAGGCTGCGATGTACGATGTACGATGTGGCTAGTTATGTCGCACGACATAAGTAGCCCGGCCCAGCGATTTTGTCGCGTGACATAAGTAGCCAAGAGGCACTTCTCTTACCTTTTGGCCTTGGGTGGAATTGCGACACGAGGTTGGAATTGGGTGACGAAATAGGTCACAAACACAGTCTCCTTAGGACAATGGCAAAGAGATATTGGTCCCTTAAGGATGGAAATGGGGTGACCTAGGAGGTCAAGCAACCAATCCTTCACGGGAATGTTCCAAATCAAAAGAGGTGGCCCGTATGGTCACAAAATTGGACTTTTATGAAAAGCTTACGCACCCTTGGAGAATGGAGAAGGGAAAAGGTGACCAATGTGGTCAGATGGCTGGACCTTTATGAAAGGCTACCTACGTACCCCGGAGGAATCAAGCCTTGATCGTAGTTCAAGCTTTACCTAGACAGTTAGGAATGATGTCTAGGATTTTCGACGTTTTGACAATTAGGAAACTATCGCCTAGAGTTACCTCGTTATAACGGAAGTAACGAAGGCGCTTTTGGGAGAAACGTTATCATTAGCAATTGGCACGTTACTTGAGCCTAGGGGTGATTTTTCTCTTGGAAACATGGTAGGGGCTGGGTTTGGATATACATAGGGAATGTATTTGGGAATTGTTTGAGACGGGTTTCAAACGGGTGGGGTTGTATCCCTTGGGTGTGGACCGGCTGCTTTGCTTTTATTGAGATGTTGTCAACGTGGACGAGAATTCCCTCCTTGGTGAGGCCCAGGTTTGAACCTCGGGTCTTGACTATTCTTTTCTTAAACTCTAGCATTTGAAGTTGATCTTGACGGGCTTTTACAACCAAAGCGAGATGTTGGAGTGACCAAACTTTTCTTCTAGGGATGGATATGACTTATCGGAGCTCCGGTCGAAGGAAAAACTTTCTGCAAAACCCCATGTCTTACTAAAGCAAGGAAAGATCCTTTCATTTGGCAAAGCCCGGTTGAATGGTGAGCAAGCGAAGTGACTTGGCGAAGCCTCGGTGCAGTGACCTAATAAAAATCCCAATCGATTGGTATTGCGAACGTGATTACGAAATTGATCGACCAAGGCGAATCCATCTAGGGACCTAGTGAAGAACCCGATGCGAACCCAGAAAATGGCTAAAGAAGCCCCGGTTTAAAGGAATGACTTGGCAAAGCCCCAGACTGAAAGAGTTTCGAGGCAGTCCTAATGCGAATTGTAGCAGAAGAGGGAAAACCTATCCTTTTTCTTTTTTTTTTTATTTCTATTTTTTTTTTAGTCACTCAGTCAACCTTAAGAAGATGTGGACGAAGAGAAGAACTTTTAGGAAGATATATACATGCAGGGGCATATTTTTTCGAAAAGTGGGAATAGATCCCGATTTTTGTGTTATTTCGACGGCCTTATTCAATGTAGGCACAAAACTCGCTTTGGGTTTGACTCTTTTGAGAGAGTATAAGCGTAGAAAGGTTGGTAAAAGTGTATGGAAGCCCTGGCGACGGAAAATCGGTGTTTAGCGCTATCTTTCCTAAGATGTAGAAAAGGAAGACTTGTCGAGACATCGAAAACTTGTTTTATTTACAATGATCACAAGATTGCTTAAAACCCTTTATTAATGTTCGGGTTATTCAACCACTAATCTCGATATGAACAAACATTCTTATTAAGCATGAGGAGAAAGTCAACCAATGTCGCGGATCAAGGTTGGTGGGTGTGAAAGAAAGGTTTGTGTACGGGGAGGTCATTGATGAGGCCGGGTTTTACGGGATTTGGCTGTGTCCATGGGAGAAGTCATTTGATGAGACCGGGTTTTCGGTAATTTGGATATGCTTATGGCCAGGACCATTCTTGGTTGCCTACGTTCCCCTCATTGTGAGGAGCTCGGGTCGCCGTAGTTCGGCCTTGGCCGGACTGTTTTGGGAAATGGGATTTGTGGTTCCTTTAGTGAAAAGGCTAGGATGAGAAAGGCTGGATGATGAGGCATGGGCCTCGGGATGATTCCTTGACCAAGTCATTCTTGGGCCAGTTTGCTTCAATAGCTTTACGATTCTCGTCTTTCATTGGGGAGAAAGGACTTGCATATGCCTAAAGGCTCATGAAATGTACGCTTTTGCTTGACCGCCCCAATTGTTTGTCGACAACTTTCATTTTTGAGCTTTGGTCTTGCACATCCGTCAAGCTTTTGATGGGCGGTCTTTGGGTCCTTGGCCTCATTTTCTTTTTCTTTTATTTTTATGTGCAACCACTGTTTTTGCCTAGACCGCCCTTTTTTGGGATTTTCGGCCTAGTGGGCATTACTCTTTTTGCACTAAGATTTTTCTTTTTTTTTATGTGCAACCTTTGTTTTTGCCTAGGCGCCCTTTTTTGGGATTTTCGGTCTAGTGGGTATTACTCTTTTTGCACTACACACATTTTTTCTTTTTCTCTTCTTTTTTTATTTTCTAGAGCACCCGAGGACCAAGGCGAGCCTGCTTGAACATTCTTGATACCCTTGAAGTCTAAGCCAAGCCACTAGGTTGTTGTCGACACGGGGTCAATCTTTCGAAGGTGAGTGGCCTTTTTTGTCGTTCCTTGATGTTGTCGCCGTCGTTGACTTGGTCAAGATGAAGGTGGACATGGTTTGGGAAAGTGTATGGCTTTGATGAAGGCCTTTTGTGGGGTAAGGAAAGTGTATGGCTTGATGGCATTAGTTGACTTTCTCACACCGATTAATCGAACGTTAATTATTTCGAGAGATTGTTCGTTGAGCAATGCAAGTGATCATATAAAATAAAACCATTTCATTAAATGTAATGTAGGTGTGCAAATAATGTCTTAAGTCTAGCAAGAAAAGAAGAAGACTCTTTTATAGAAAATTGAAGATTCAATACAATGTCAGTAGAGGACTTAATTGAAAGGAAAAAATACTAGGACCTACGAAGGTTGGCGAGAGACTATTTTTCTTTTCCTTCCTTTTTTTTTTTTTTTTTTTTTTTTTTTTTTAAGGATAGGTAAACCTAGTCTAGTTACTCTTCGCGGGTTGGGTGCCGGGGAGCTTGAGCTTTCCTTCGTAGATCGGCAGCTGAATTTCTTTCTTGACTCCACACACTTATGCGTCACATGACCATAATGCTTGTGGTACTCACGAGAACTTGGCCTGTCAACTCTACTTGGGTTTCTTGGCTTATGATTCTCGAGAGGTGTGAGAAGGCTTCGTTTCACCAAATCGTTGAAAACTTTGCTCATGGGCATCCCAAAATCATCGGTGACGTTTCGACCTTGCACTTCTTGAATTGACCTCTTGTCATAACTTTGTCTTTGGCCCATGGAGGTTCTCAAGCTTCCCATCTTCTATCAACTTTTGGATCTCATGCCTCAAAGCGGTGCAATTGTCGATGTTGTGCCCATGGTATTGATGGAAGCGGCAGTGTTTGGTCTCGTCCATTACGATCTTGGGGTTCTGGGCTTCCAATTCTCCGGTGGCTTTATCGGTTTTTCTTTCACTAGCTCTTCCAGAATCTTGCTTAAAGGCATCTCTGTATTGTTAAAGTGAAAGGAGCAAGGTTTTCGGGGGACCTTGTTATTCTCAAGACTTCAGATTCCCATTGTCCAATCGGTTCCACTTTGTTGGATTTGGTGAAGGAACTGTGACATTCTTTCCTTTGTGAGGTGCGGTCTGAGCCGGTACGGTTCTTTGCTTGGTATTGGGTTATGCTCGGTGGAGTCATTTCCTTGCCTAGTCAGACATCTTGGGTCAAGGGAGTATTGATACTCATCATGAGGTCAAGCTTCTCTTGCATCTGTTTCACTTGCTCCATCAATATTGCCACATAGGGGTCAACGGGGACTCTTGGGCTACGGAGCTGGCAACGGGACTTGTAGTAGCGGGCGACGGCTGAATTCATTAAGTCCGGTAGGTAACGGTAGCTTCGGTTCATCCTTTGGCAACTCATGATCACATTCAAGCGGGTATAGGGGCTTGAACATAGCCACATATCTCAAGCGATTATGTGAGGTTGGAGCATAAGCTGGCGGTATTCTTGAGGCGAGGGAGAAGTGGGGTGAAATCCAATCCGTTACGAGAAGGCGAGGGCAATGGAGCCCCAATGGTGGGATGTTGGAAAGGGCGAGGAGAAGTGGTCCTTGGCAAGGGATCATATGTGGATGGAGGAAGGTATTGGTTATAAATTTGGGGGAAGCGAGATGGCTACTTACGGAGTCTCATCTTCGACCACTACGGAGAACCAGTTGGACTCAATTGTTACTTGGACTCCATTGCGGTGAAGAGCACCGATAAGCAATGACATTTGTTCTTCATGAACCTTCGGGCATTTTCCAAAGCCGGGACTAACTCTTCCTTCCTAATCATCGATTTCCCATACCCTCATTTGTTTTGTCCAAATACGCCATTCGACTCTACGAGGCGATGGTATGCAGGCGAAAAGCCGGCCCGACCCGGTACTCTCGCTCACTTCTTTTTCGCTGCGGGAAAGGGATAGGCAAGGTTTAGACTCGGGGATAGGTAAGGTTTAGACTCGAAGGATAGGTAAGGTTTAGACTCGAAGGTAAGTGTTTAGGCTGAAGGCTCAAGTAACATGCCCTTATCGCTTTAACTTTTGCTCGAAACGCATTTTCTCCTAATCCTAATTGATCGGAAAAGATGAGACCTTGAAAGGTCAAGATTGGAAGTAGAGATCGGACCGAAGGGGGTCACGATTAAGGATTTGACCATGAAAGGTCGAGATGGGAAATCGAAAATTGGACCGAGGAGGTCTCGATTAGAGATTGACCATGAAAGGTCGGAATAAGAAAATCAAAAATCGGACCGAAGAGGTCTCGATTAGGGTTTGACCATGAAAGGTAGGGATAAGGAAAACGGAGATCGGACCGAAAAGATCTCGATTAGGGATTTGACCATGAAAGGTCGGGATGAGGAAAACGGAGATCGGACCGAAAAGGTCTCGATTAGGGATTTCAGAGATAGGAACATGCAATTATGATTACACTAATTGTTCAAGTTTACTTAAAACAATGTCTTTTATTAATCTCTAATTGGTTGGAAAAGGGGTTCTGCCCTTCTTTTTCACAACTACTCTAGATCCTGGATCAGTGGGTTCCGTCACTACGTCTATAAGCCCCTCGTATTCCACCTGTATTTCGACCTCCCAGGGTGGACGGCCGGGCGAGGGTCCTATAGGGCACGCGGATCCCACCGACCAGGAAGTAAAGAACGCTCCTATCGGGTCTAGCGGGTCATAGGACTTTTCAACGCACGAGCGATGCGGATTATAGTCAAGGCAATCTGGGAAAGTCTCGTCTCTGCGCCTTGACGGATCTTTGACGAGTTTCGCTTGAGCGAGTGACGGTTTTGACTTTCGGTAATGTCAGAGAATAATAGGCATGGGTCGGGCGGCAAAAAGCCGGATGACACGGTGTCACATTGAACTTCGTTGCATACGTAGTGCGTGAGTCGAGAATCGAAGTCAATGCCGGTCAAGATCTTGCCAATTTTTCCTTGTCGGAATTTTGGCGAGCTTCGCTTGAGCGAAAGATCTTTTGATTTTTGGCAAAGACTTGGTCTCGACTCTTACGCATTCCGTGCGGGTCAAGGTCAATAGTCAATGTCGGAGTCAAGATCCCACCGATTTTTCCTTGTCGGAATTTCGGCGGGAATTTCGCTTGAGCGAAAATCTTGGCTTCCGTTATGAGCTAAGGCTTGACCTTTACGTGGGTATGCAAGCTGGGCTATATGACACGGACTAGACCAAAAACCAACCAAAAGTCACGGATTTTTGAAACGTGTGACACGGTGTGCATTGGTCGACCTTGTTTGCCATGGGGAGGTTGGGATGATTCCGTGCGCGCAGGAGCATCGTAAGGCTGTCCGTGGCTGCATTTGGAACCACCCTCGGGTTTGAAGGACGTGCGTGCAAAAGTGTACGGGATATATCGGGTGCGCGTAGTGTGCGGTCTCCTAAAAATGTTCCTTTTGAGTTAAAACAGAGATTTTCATAAATGTGTTTTAAAGGAATGATTTTCGGGACGGGGAAAATGCAACACATAAGCACGTAAATTTTAAGGAGCCCCGATCGGTCATGGAGTTTGAATAGCCCCAAGCTGCTAGGGCGCCCAGATTAACCATGATTTTCTGGTGGAATTGCCCTGAGGTCGTATGGTCGAGAATCCTATGAGGATTAGCCGTACGGCTTGCATGGATCAATTTTCCGAGTTCCACTCCTTTTGCTATTTTCGGGTTATTTCCCGTTTCAAAGTATGCCTGATTCCAAGATGCAAATGATGCAATGCATGGTAAAGAAAGCAAGCACGATTAATGAAATCGGCGATGGGAGTCTAACCCGCTCGAAGGGAAAAGCTTTCTTTTATTTTTTTGTTTCAAAATTATTTTTTCGAAAAAGGGATCTTGGTACGTGGGATTGTTAAACCACCTTGTTATCCCGAAGCCGGGTTAGGGAGCGATACGGGAAGGGTAAGTGGGGTCCACCTATATACCAAGTATCGACTTTTGTTTTGAAAATAAAGCTTTTCTCCTTTGGGATTATCCCAGTAGTCGCCAGCTGTGAATGTGTGCCCAAAATTTTTGTTTATTGGAATTCACGCGAGTTTGAAGACATCCGAGTTATTTGAAAAACGGAGTCGCCACGCCATTTTGATTACCTCAAAACTTTGAAAAAAAGGTTTTTATGGGTTCGGAGGTTAAGTTACCCCTTGGGAAGAACGTTTGGCGTTCACCCAAAGTGCCTTGCGGAGCAAGTCTCAGAGATTTCATTAATCGTGTTTGCTTGCGTGCTTTCTTTGTGTGCATGTGTTTGAAAATAAGGGGGGGGGGAATGTCCCAAGTTATCTTCCGGACGTACAAACCATTTGTTGGTTGTCGCTCGGGATTCCTTGGAATTTATGTATTTGGGATTATGATCCCGTCCTCATCTTGTGACTTGTGATCATCGCATTTTAACCTCGGGACCCTCGGGACTTGCATGATCGAGAGAATGACTCTCTTTTGGTCAAAGATGAGGTTCTTTAGGAAGGAATGTCCTTAGCCCATCAATCCTACGCTTTAAGACGGTCGAGCTCGTATAGAGGCTTCATACTCTTTCTTAAGCGATAATCGGAGATATAGGGTTCAAGGTGTCCCTTTCTAAAGAGATATGGAACCTTTAATGGAAGGAATGATGCAAAGATGAGAACTTTTACACCGGTCCGTTCCAAGGTTGCTAATGGGGACATGGGGAATGCATATAAAAATGATACTTTAGTGAAAAGATGACTTTTTGGTTTGAAAATGATGCATTTGATTGCAAATGAGTGCTTTTTATGTTGAGAAATGATTTTTGTATAAAGAGTGCATCTTTAATGTGAAAAGGGATTTTAAATGGAAAAGGAATGATTTTAATGCATGAAAAATGGGATTTTGTTGCAAAGGATGCACCTTTATGTATGAGAATGGTATTTTAATGAAAAGATGACATATTATGTACATAGATATTATCTAAACATCAGGTATTAGCATTATGGGGGTTAACATCAGATTACAGCTTGAAACTGTGAAGCTTACGAAGCGGCTACTTATGTCGCACGACATAGGGTGCACTATGTCGCGTGACATAACTAGCCATTTTGCGAGAGGCTTTACAAGCTGAGATTTGCAGAGGTAACAAGGCACCAAAATGGTCAAGTTACTTCACAAACAAATCTCATAGAGCATGTTTATCAATAATGAACACTTCAAGAGGGTGTGAATATGAGGGATCCACACTCATCTTGAGTGTTCATGCAAAAACCAAGTCAAAACGAAGATTTTATATGAAATGTAATGAAATAAAATGTGGATGCAGGTAATATGAAGCTAAAGCATGCAACTTTAATCGAGAATACTATATTATCACTGCATGTAACACATAGATTTTATATTCAAAGGAAAATAGAGAGTGGAAAAGGGGTAGAAACTCGTTACCCTTGAAGATCCACAACTCCTATATCAAGTTAGATATAGGAGCCTGCTAGCGTCCTCCTCAGGAGGCGAGTTCGAGCCTTGGATCCTTGGGAACTCCTTGATTTCTTGATGTATATGGGAAGTGTGTGTGTGGGAAGTGTGTGTGGGATGGATTTGGGAGGATTAGGTTGATTTGAGGGGTATGTGAGGAGAGAGGAGGCTTACGGAGCGTATTCCCTATAGAGGGGCGAGGGGTGGAAGAGGTGTGTCTAAAATGAGAGGTGAGGGCCTCTATTTATAGAGTACTGCATGGGCTTGTTATGTCGCACGACATAACAAGCCATCTATTCCTTCTAGAAACATGCAAGGTGGCATGGTTCTAGAACTTTTCCTGGCTGGTTATGTCGCACGACATAAGTAGCCACTTCAGGATTCTTCTAGAAACATGCAAGGTGGCGAGGTTTCTAGAAGGTTTCTCTTGGTTATGTCGCACGACATAAGTAGCCAGATCTGGCTTCTTCTAGAAACGTGCAAGGTGGCAGCCTTCTAGAAGGGTTTTGGGATTAAGAAAAACGTGTTTCTTAATCACCAAGCATTCCCTTCAGCCCTTAAAAGGCTTGGAGCAGTTCCGGAATTGTTCCGGAACTTTAGGAAAATCTGGGGAATTACCGGAAAAATTACCGAAATTGTCGGGAAAATTAACCGGAAGGCATGAGCCAGATTTGGGTACTTACAAGTTTATGTAATTTTGAATGCCAGTTTATGTAATTTTGAATGCCAGTTCATGTAATTTTTGAATGCCATGTATTTTTGAATGCCAGTTCATGTAATTTTGAATGCCAGTCCATTTTTTTTAATGCCAGTTCATGTTTTTTTGAATATCAGCAAAAATAATTATCAGTGTTTTTGAGTGCCAGTATATGCATTTTTGAGTGCCAGTAAATGTGTTTTCAAATGCCAGTCCATGTATTTTTGAATGCCAGTGCTTGTATTTTTGAGAGCCAGCAAAAATATTAGTGTAGCAAAGTGTCAGTGTTAGTGTAACAGAGTGTCAGTATGAAGAGTGCCAGTTCATGTATATAAAAGTGCCCGTGTAAAAAGTGCCAGTTTCATGTTTATAAAATGCCAGTATGAAATCACTGGTCATTTGTAATATTAACACTGGTATTTATCATGGTTGCCAGTAATTACAAAAATGTCACCGTTTATTTTGAACATGGTTGCCAGTAATTACAAAATTGTCACCGTTTATTTTGAACAGCGCTTTGGAAAACACGTTTTTTCTTATCTTAAGAAAAAACTAGTTTTTTATAAGACCAACTCATATTGTTCGCCTTCAAGTTTTTTCTTAAAAAACTAAAAAACTAGATTGACTCCCATGTGATGTATGGGGCGTTATTATATATTCAAAAAATAAAAAATTGAACTAAAATAAACCAAAAACTGAATTCGTTTATGTTTATACATTATAGAATACTTCCTTAAAGGCTACATTGTCAGTACATAAAAATTAGAAATCAATAAAATAGAAATAAAACAGAAATCATAAGGATTATGTATTTCTCTATATATAATTCTGTAGTATTTTATCATTTAAAAAAATTAAATAAAGCAGACGAATATGTTTATCATATACGAAATAAGTTATTGAAATCAATTAAAAAAAAGTGAAGATTAGAAATCTAGTAAAAAAAAAGGTGATATTTTATTTCTTTTTGATAAAGAGAATTTTTGAAATAAAAACAAAAGATTTAGTCATACCAACAGGATGGTACAGTTATCTAATAAGAATTAATATCATTATTTTTCAAATGGAAAATTTTCATTAACTCATGCTCATACATCTAAAAAATCATGTCATATTGATTTACATTAACTCATTATGAACATAATTATGATACTCCCTCCGTCCCACAATAATTCGTAAAAAGACCCTTTTTGGGCGTCCCACAATAATCTGCACTTTTCCAAAATAGAAATGGGATCCACTTCTCTCTACTCACAACACTTTTTAAATTTACTATTCTCTCCACTCATTCTCTCTCCTATTTTACTTTTACACTCACAACACATTATCTTTATCACTTTTTACCTTAATCTCCGTGTCGGGCCAAAAAGTGTATAGAATTGTGGGACGGAGGGAGTATTTATTTTCAATTTAACTTATTTAATTGTTAGAAGAAAAAAAATACTAACAATTTCGTTAAATGAAAATTTTTTTGGCCAAAACCCCCACTTCCTCATCAAATCCAACCCACTTCTTCCTCTCCCTCTTTTAAAATATCAATTTATACTATCTTTATTTCTTCTAATATTGACATAAAATTCAATCAAATTTTATAAATGATGGGCATCTTCCCTGATATTAGTCTTTATAAATACACAATTTTTTGAGACGAATACAAAAATCGACAAATTTATTAATACTTTATTTACAATGCTTCAAATATTTTTTTAAAAAAAAATTAAATAAATTGTTTGGTATATTGAACTTAAATAAGCACAAGAACCATATGACACCATCTCACTTATTAAATAGATATATATTATTATTATATAAAATAACCATATATACTTTATAAATACACAATCATTTTGTTTATAAAAATTCAACACCATTCCAACTCATCATCCTATACCCCACCACTTTTATTTTATTTTATATTCTTTATTTTTATTATTAGTAAAATTTTTATTTTTTTTATTATTATTATTATTATTATTATTATTATTATTATTATTATTTATAATTAAAAATAAATACTTCACACTTATTTAATTTTTACAAAAATATATAGAAAAATAAAAGACGAATTAATAAAGGATAATTAAGAAATTTATATTTAAAAAAGAGGAGTTTTTTTTTCTCTATCCAAATCAAATGAAAGAAGTCTCTATTTAAAGTGAAAAAATTTATGAATTTTGGTGTAAAAAAATTTAAAGAAAAATTAATTTATTATAAAATAATTGAGGGTAAAGAAATCGGATTAAAAAATTGGAAATTCAGGCAGCCAATCAACGGGAGACATGTGTCAAAATTCTTTTAAAAAAAAGGGAAAAAACCTACATACACGCACCGTTGTCGGCTCGTGCAGTACACGCCCCAGAGAAATGTCGAAATTGCCTTTCCACAGATAGACGACACATATGTCCAATGTTAAAAAAAAACCTAATGCATTCACGCGCCTCTTTAGGCCCGTGTAATTTACGGCTCTCATAATTTTAACCAATAAAAAAATAAGAAACAAAATAAATCATTTACTATCCACTTTATTTGGATAATTGTTATTAAACGTAATTTAATTTATTTCATTAAAATTGAGATTATAACTCATTTAATTACTTGATATTTTGTTCTAATGTGTTTTAGTGTGTGTGCACATGTGTATGTTTAACATGATGTACAAAGCTTCTTAAATAAGCTACTCATTTTTAGTAATCTTTTTGCCCTCCATAGATTTTCAATCCTAACCAAGTAACTATAAATGTGCCCTCGTTTATTTTAAAACTTATGTAAGTCTTTTTATATATAAAAAGAGATAGCGATTTATAACTAATTATTTTATAATTATTTTTAAAAATATATTATACTCACTTCTATTATGAGTTTTAAATTAATGAAAAAATTAAACCAAGAAACTAATCTAATTTTGGACTAAAATATTATTATACTAATTTTCTCATTTTTCAAATAAATGTTCAAGAAATAATTCAACAATTGTGTTAAATGAAAAAAAATTCCCCAAACCCTCCACTCCCTCATCTAACCCAATCCAACCCACTTCTTCCTCACCCTCTTTTAAAATACCAATTTATACTATCTATATTTCTTAAAATATTGACATGCACTTCAATCAAAATTTTAAAAATGATGACGATCTTTCCTGATATTCGCCTTTATTAATAATTTATTTATTATGCTTCAATTTTTTTAAATAAAATAAATAAATTGTTTGATGTATCGAATTAAAATAAACCCAATAACCATATTACCCCTTCCAACTCATTATCCTATACCCCATCACTTTTATTTTATTTTTTATTTTTATAATTAGTAAAATTAATATTATTATCATTATCATTTATAATTAAAAAAAATACTTCACACTTAAATAATTTTGACTAAAAACATATTGAAAAATGAAAAAGGATAATTAACAAAGGATAATTAAGAAATTTATATTTTAAAAAAATGGTTTTTTTTTTCTGTGTCCAAATCAAATGAAAATAGTCTCCAAAGAGAAAAAAAAATTATGAATTTTGTTGTAAAAAAAATAAAAAAAAATTAATTTATTATAAAATAATTTAGGTAAAAGAAATGGGTAAAAAAAATTCAAATTCAACCAGCCAATAGGAGAACGCCAAGTGTCCAAACAAAAAAGAAAAAAAAAACAAATTTGTCTGCCTGCACGCGACATTGTCAGCGCGTGAAGTAAACGTGCGGGTGAAATGACCAAAACGCCCTTTACCACATGGATGACACATGTCCAAATTTACCAAAAAAAAAAAAAATTAAAAAAAATAAACAACCCAATCATAGCTTGCCACGGGTCATTTCAGTCATTTTTTTTTATTTTGCAAGTTTGCCATGGCGTGAAAAGACCAAAATGCCCCTCAAACCCCCCTTTAATTACCATAATCTTCCTTTCATATATATAGAAATATAGATATAGATATATATATATATAGATTCCCCAAACCCTCCACTCCCTCATCAAACCCAACCCACTTCTTCCTCTCCCTCTTTTAAAATATCAATTTATATTATCTTTATTTCTTATAATATTGACATACACTTAAATCAAAATTTTAAAAATGATGGTCATCTTGCCCGATATTCATTTTTATTAATAGACAATTTTTTGAGAGGATAGAAAATTCGACAAATATATTAATACTTTATTTACTATGCTTCAAAGTTTTTTAAAAAAAATTAAATAAATTGTTTGATGTATCGAATTAAAATAAACCCAATAACCATATTACCCCATCCAACTAATCATCCTATACCCCACCACTTTTATTTAATTTTATATTCTTTATTTTTATGATTAGTAAAATTATTAATATTATTATCATTTATAATTAAAAAAAATACTTCACACTTAATTACTTTTTACTAAAAAGATATTGAAAAATTATAAAGGAAAATTAAGAAATTTATATTTAAAAAAAGATTTTTTTCTTCTGTGTCGAAATCAAATAAAAATAGTCTCTATTTATAGAGAATTTTTTTAAATGAATTTTGGTGTAAAAAATTAATTTATTATAAAACAACTAAGGTCAAAGAAATGGAAAAATAAAAAAAATTCGAAATTCAAGAAGCCAATGAATCGCAGCCAAGTGTCCCAACAAAAAAAAGGAAAATATCTCTGCGTATATGTGCCTCAGTCGAAGCGAATACGACACGCGCCAAATTGTCACCCTATCACGGCATGCCACGACAAATTTGCTTCACCTATTTTTAGTTATGCCACAATATGAAATGACTTACACTTCAATCAAAATTTTAAAAATGATGGCCATCTTTCCCGATATTCGTTTTTATAATACACAAATTTTTTAGACGGATAGATATTCAACAAATTTATAAATAGTTTATTTACTATGCTTCAAAGTTTTTTTAAAAAAAAAATTAAATAAATTGTTCGATCTATCGAAATAAAATAAGCCCAATAACCATATTACCCCATCCAACTAATCATCCTATATCCTACCAGTTTTATTTAATTTTATATTCTTTATTTTCAAGATTAGTAAAATTATTAATATTATTATCATTTATAATTAAATAAAATATTTCACACTTAATTAATTTTCACTAAAAATATATTAAAAAATTAGAAAGAAAAATTAACAAAGGATAATTAAGAAATTTATATTTAAAAAAGAGGGTTTTTTTTCTCTGTCCAAATCAAATGAAAGAAGTCTCTATTTAAAGAGAAAAAAAATTATGAATTTTGGTGTAATTTTTTTTAAAAAATTAATTTATTATAAAATAATTGAGGTCAAAGAAATAGAATTTTAAAAGAAAAATATGAAATCCATCCAGCCAATCAAAGGGCGCCAAATACACAATTTTTTTAGACGGATAGATATTCAACAAATTTATAAATACTTTATTTACTATGCTTCAAAGGTTTTTTTTTTAAAAAATAAATAAATAAATTGTTTGATCTATCGAAATAAAATAAACCCAATAATCATATTACCCCTTCCAACTAATCATCTTATACCTCACCATTTTTATTTAATTTTATATTCTTTATTTTCAAGATTAGTAAAATTATTAATATTATTATCATTTATAATTAAATAAAATATTTCACACTTACTTACTTTTCACTAAAAATATATTAAGAAATTAGAAAGGAAATTAACAAAGGATAATTAAGAAAATTATATTTAAAAAAGAGAGGTTTTTTTTGTGTCCAAATCAAATGAAAGAAGTCTCTATTTAAAGAGAAAAAAATTTTATGAATTTTGGTGTAATTTTTTTTTTAAAATTAATTTATTATAAAATAATTTAGGTCAAAGAAATAGGATTTTTTTTTTAAATTTGAAATCCATCCAGCCAATCAAAGGGCGCCACGTGGCAAAATTAAAAAAAAAAAAAAGAAACTAACTGCATTAACGTGCCTTTGTCGGCGCGTGTTATACACGCGCCATGAAAATGGCCGAATTACCCTTCATCAAACGGCCGACACTTGTCCAAATTGGTAAAAAAAAATCACCCAATAACATATTGCCACATTGCTTTTCGGACTTGCTTATTGCACTTTTGCCACCACGTGAAATGACCAAATTGCTCCTCAATGGCAAAAAATTTACCACTACCTTGTTATTATATATAGATAGATGTTTTCTTTTTCCTTGATCTTATTACATCTCAGATTTGAAGAGACGAATATTTTCTTTAGAATTTATGAAAATAATTATCCTTCTATTTTTTTAAAAAAAATTATTATGATGCATAAAAATATTTATAATTAAATAAAAAATAGACTTTCATTGTCGCATGCAATAATTTGTTAAATATCTGATGAAATTCTCGTTCAGGCCCCAAATTGATGCAAAATTGAAAGTTGGGGGGTCTTAAAGTGAAATAATTAAACCACAGACCCTCAAGTGATACACCATATAAATCTTGGGACAGTAAAATGAGATTAAGAACCTAAAAATTGTTAACAAATTAATCATCTTCCCCCAGACTTATAATATGTTAATACTATAAATTTTAAGGACATAAAAATCGTTAACTTATTAACCATCTTAACCACTGTGCCATCGGCTATACATGTTGAATACTACACTGTTATTTATTGCTCCCTTCGTCCCACTTCAATTGAGTCATGACATCTTTGCACGTTTTTTATTTTTTTAAAAAAAAAATGAGTAAAGAATTAAAGTGGGTAGAAGATTAGAGGAGGGAAAATGTAAAAGTTAAAAATATTTAATAGGAGAGAGAATGAATGGAAGGAATAGTAAGATAATGATTGTTTTTTTTTTGTTTTTGTAAATATGTTAAAATTATAAGGGTATAATGAATGGTTTTTTTGTCAATATATAAATTTTATGAGGGTATAAATGTCCGAAATACTGTTCACTTATTTCCATTTATGGAATGACTCATTTGATGTGAAACTGTTAGTCAAATATATGTTTAAGTTTAGAATTGCTTAATCTCAATCACTACAAGCATTAATGTGGACCCCTAATTTTAGTTAGACCAAATAGAATTTTTCTATGTATGATAGGTCCCTTAGTGCTAAGTGTCAGTGTTTTAAATCATGTAATTTTCTCAAGACTTGAAGACCAGAAGATTTGCCCTTTTGTTTTATCTGTGAGTTACTAGGTATAGTTGCCTAACCGGTTGATCACTCAACCGGTGTGCCTACCTAACCGGCTGGCCCTACCTAGCTGATATAACCTTCACAGGTTATGTCTTCTCTCTTGCCGGTTAAGGCTTCCTCAGCAAGCTTCCATCAGCTTAGCCTAACCGAAGCATTTATTGCCTTCAACTACCCAGCAATCTATTTAGCTAAAGTTGGTAAAGCAAGCATGCTGAATGGACGCTGAAGTGACATTCCTGCGGCTGTCAGAAGCTCAAAATGGATTGTCAAAGTAACCAGTACTCACATCCATCCAACCACTCAAGGAAAATCTTCTCTCTCCTATCTCAGGCATTTAATGCAAAGATCCTCCAATTCAAAGGCATGCCTAATCAAGTCATCATTGCAACCTCTTCAAAGACAACGGCTCCTTTTCAAAGTCCACTATAAATAGCTTCCCTGGAGCATTGAAGAAGGTTGGTGCATTTATGATTCTTGAGAGTGAGTTGCTCTGAACTACCATCCTGCAAACTTCATAGTTCAAGGTATTCAATTCAAGTCCCCTTATTCACTAGACATCTCTGTAGGACTTATACACTGAGCACCTCAATCAATGCTGTAGTGTTCCTTCATTAGACTACCTTTGGAACACATTGATTGATTCACACACAACACCCTAGAGAAATCAGCTCAACTTGTGAGCACATCTCTAGAAAACACTTGGTCTTTATTGTAGCACGATCCGTTAGTGGTCATCTTTAGTTTAGCAGCCTTCAATCATTGGCTTGCAACCTGTAATAGGTAAGAACCATTAATAGCAGTGCACTTTCACAAATTCAACTTGTAATAGGTAAGAACCATTAATAGCAGCCTTCTGTGTGTTTGTTTATTTATTGTGTAGGTGTAACTGGTTGACATTCTCTCAACCACTCACAACCTATTGGCTCTACTTACTGCTTATCTTGTTTGTTCTACTTGGAAATAAGATTTGACCAGGTTGCATGAAATTTAACTTAAAGTTTGACTTAACCTTCTAACCGATCTTCCGCTGCCTAAAACCTTTCTAACCGGTTAGCATGTTCAACTTAATACTTTCAAATGATTAAATGAGTTTTTAGCAAAAAGTTTTTAAACAGACTATTCACCCCCCTCTAGCCTGATTCCTATCATTTGGGACCTAACAATTGGTATCAGAGCTAGCAATTTTCGAAAATCATTTTTCCAAGCTTAATCGCTTGAATTGCCAATTCCAAAATGGCTGGAAAAATGATGCAAACATACAATTTGGCAAATGTTCCCATGTTGAACGAAAACGAATTTCCAGTATGGAAAAACAGGATCATGTGGTACTTGGACTCAATAGATGATAGGTTAACCACTGTAGTCAGAGATGGTCCAATGACACCCTTAAAAATCAATCTTGCAACTAGAGCACCCAAAACTCCTCTCATGGATCATGCATATAGAGCGTCTGAACAAGATTTTGAGGTTTATGAAACTTATGTGCCAAAACCACGTGAAGAGTGGAATGAGGATGACGAACTTTGTGATTCCTTGGACAGAAAAGCTTTGCACATCATAACCTCCGGACTTGATAACAGACTATACAAACAAGTACAATGCTATGAGACTGCTCAACAAGTGTGGCAGAGTCTACTCAGATACTTTGAAGGAGATCAAGTGGCAAAGAACAATAGACTCTACAAAAGTGTAGCTGAGTTTGAGTCCTTCAAGAAGAATCCCAATGAGACGTTAAAGGAAACGTACGACCGTTTCTGCGAGGTTAGTAATTCTTGTGCATCTTTAGGTAGAGTTTACACTATGAAAGACCTAAACATGAGATTCCTCAATTCTCTTGGAGACTTGTGGCATGTAAAGGTTGCTATTTTGAAAGAATGACGTGATTTGAACGTTACTCATATCCAGAACATTGTGTCTACTTTGTTTTTATATGAGGAAGAGCTCAACCGGCTGAGTGGAGTTCAAAAACAATTTAAAAATCTATCTCTGCCAGCTCAGACTGAGATCTTCCCTGGCTCTTCTATGCTTACCAGCCAACCTACTACCAATGACTCTCCCTCAATCTCTCAGCCTCAACCAACTGAAGCCAATACCCCATCTAATGTGATTTTTGAGGAAGAAGATGAATTTGCTGCCTTTGCTAGAAACTATAGAAAGTTCAAAGAGTTTAAGAGATCCCAACAAACTCACAGCAAATCCTTCCAACCCAAATCCTCTTCATTCCAAAGATCTGGGAACTTTCAAAAGAAAGGCCAAACCTCAACCTCAACCGACGGAAAAAATGCCCAAGGTGAGCTTGTGTGTTACAATTGTAGAAAATCCGGCCATTTTGCCTCTAAATGCCCTTAACCGAAATATGAATTTTTGAGGAAGAAACCATTCAAGAAATTCCCTAGATCTAAATCTAAGAGCTTAGTTGTCGAGGATGGGACTGAAAAAGCTATGCCAGTTTGGTTTGAAACTGACTTCGAGAATGAGGATGCTGATATAGACGAAGAAGTTGATATCAGTTTTGTTGCTATTGGTGGAATCGGTGATAAACCCATCTCCTTGCAGTCACCTATCTACAGACACGCCAACTCCAATGAACACTCATCTTATATTGACCAGACCCCACCTAGGAGATCTCCCTTGACCTACTTTGACGAACCCATTCCTATTTCCAAGTCAGATAAAGGTAACCCTTATAATTTCAAAATTCAGAACATAGGTGGATCTCTTTATGGTCAGTGTAAAACCATGCCCACTCTCAGACCGCTGATGCAACCGATTCAACAGACCTATCAAGCTCAAGCCTTACCGATTTCTTCTCATCAACCGACGCTTGAAACCCGATCGATTCACTTCTTAAAGCCTCTAATCGAGCCGAGCCCTCAACCGATATCATCACTACCAAATTTTGATCCCAATTTTGAACCATCACCCTCTCCCTCTCAGCCTACCGTTGACCCTATGCCAAATATGTCAAAGTCTGAAATGGCAGAGGTGATGAATGAGCTCTTCTCAGATTTTGAAAAATTAAATGAAGCTCACAAAATTATGGCTGCTAATTTTAAAAAGATTTCAACTGAAAATGATTCTCTGAAAGCTGAAATAAAAATTTTGAAAGAAAGTAAGCTAGAGTCAGATCAGTTGAAGAAAGATAATCAAGAACTCACTGAGAGACTAAATATATCTGTTTGTCAAATTGCTGATCTTGTGTCAAGAAATAATTCTCTTTCAAAAACCATTGACACATTTTCAAAATCCCGAGCTGCTATGGAGACTATCATACAAGATCAGATATCTCCTAACCGAGATGTAACAACTGGAATAAGCTTTACCTCCAGCAGTAAGGAAAAAGACAGCTATGACAAACCGGTTACCAAGTCTGTCACTGAGAACTTGATGGGAAAATTTGATGATGCTCAATCCAAATTGATTAAGAGAGAGTTAACTAGACCTTTCAGTGCTGTTCCACATACATATCCCAAAATTCAGGAACAGATGAAGGCCAAGATTGACAAAAACAAATCCCAATGGACTGAGATAGCTGATCCTGAGTTAGGACAATATGTCCCACTTAGTGATGGAAACAGCAAAGGTGGAATTAAAATTGTTGATCAGGTTCTTTGGTCGGGGAAACCGCTATCAGCAAGGCAGTCCCAACCGGTAAAGTAGTAACCGGTAAGACAAATGTCACCGGTCATCCAACCGGTAAGGACTCTCCAACCGGTAAAGGATTTCCTAAACCTAAGCAACCGACTAACAAAGGTAATTCCATCATCTTCGTCCCCAAAGGATCTGTTTCTGCTCAATCAGTAAACTCCTCTGAAGCAATGGCTAAATTGAACATCAGTTCATCTAAACCCTCTCAGCCATCTTCCAATAAATGTACAAATTGTGGTTTTATTGGTCACAAGGCTTATGAATGCCTCTTGAAGCACCTATTTGGACCCACTGAGTCTAAAAGCTCAGGTGGTGGCCAGGTATGGCTGCCAAAGAGGAACTAACTCTTTGGACCCAAAAGAATAAGGGGGACCATAAGCTTACTATTTTATTTCAGGAATGCTTAATGGCCTCAACCGATGCCGATAAGGATGTTTGGATTATGGACAGTGGATGCTCTAGGCATATGACTGGACATGCTGATCTCCTAACCGATTTGGAAGAAGCATCTGGTCCTCCAGTTGTCTTTGGTGACAACGCAAAGGGTAAAATTATTGGTCGTGGATCCATCAAAAGAGGTACAGTTGTTGTACAGAAGGTATCTTTGGTGGATGGTCTGAAACATAACCTTCTCTCTATATCACAATTTTATGATAAAGGTATGCATTGTGTTTTCAATTCTTCCAATTGCTATGTGAAAGACATTGCTACAGGTGAAACACTTCTCACTGGATACAGAAAAGGTAACGTATATGCTATAGATTTAAACAATGTTTCGAATGTTACTAATGTTTGTTTTGTAGCTAAGAACATCAGTGAGAACTCCTGGCTATGGCATAAGAGACTCAGTCACCTGAATTTCAAATACCTATCCAAGCTGGCTAATCAAAATCTAGTTGCCGGCTTACCTCAAGTGTCTGCCAATCATGAAAGGAAATGCAGAGCCTGTCAGTTAGGAAAACAGCATAAAGAATCTTTCCACAGCAAGCCCTGCATGTCCACCTCTAGATGCCTCCAGCTGCTACATATGGATCTGTTTGGCCCCACAACTACTGCCAGTTTGGGGGGTAGTAGATATGCTTTGGTTGTTGTAGATGACTTCTCAAGATATACATGGGTAGAGACTTTTGCTTCAAAGGATGATACATATGAAGTTGCTACCAGATTATTTTGTCTACTTCAAACCCAAAAAGAGTGTGACATCATCAGTATGAGATCAGATAATGGAACAGAATTCAAAAATAATGGAATCGCTCAGTACTGTGATGATCATGGAATAGATCATAATTTCTCAGCTGCTGGAACACCACAACAAAATGGTGTAGTTGAGAGAAAGAACAGGACATTGATCGAAGCTGGAAAAACTATGATATCCGAAGCTAGGCTTTCCAAGTATTTTTGGGCCGAAGCTATCCATACAGCCTGCTTCACCCAGAATAGATCTTTGGTCAACAAGTTTCACAACAAGACCCCTTATGAGCTATGGCGTGGCAGAATTCCCAACATTGGTTTCTTCAAGATCTTCGGCTGCAAATGCTATGTACTTTACAATGGTAAAGAGTGCCGAGGTAAATTTGATGAAAAATCTGATGAAGGTATCTTTGTGGGGTACGCCAAGCACAGTAAGGCATTTAGAGTTTTTAATAAACGGTTGTTGAAAATTGTTGAATCTGTTCATGTTACTTTTGATGAATTTGATTTGCTAGAGTCTGATAAGACTCCAAATAGTACTGATAACTCTGGAGTGATTGAGACAGGTGAATCAAGTAATCAAAACTCAAGTCAATCCACCAGTATCAATGCAAATCAACCTCCAGCTCAACCCTCAGCCTCTAGTGGTGTAACCTTTAGAAACCTAGTTGATGACTCCTTCTTCCCTCAATCGGTTAGGCAATCCAATGTACAAACCCAGCTAACCAATCCTCTTCCAACTAGTCCTCATGTTTCCATTCCTAATTCACCACCTGAAGCTGAACCAATTTCACCCATCAACTTACCGTTTACCTCTCTAGTTACCGATCACCACCATCAGTCAGCATCACCCTCTCCTAACCGATCTCCCTTGCCGGTCACACCTCCCTTAGCCGATTCTACTCCTCCATTAGAAAATCTTAGACAAGAATCGGTCAGGCAAGATCTACCTAGGGAAGTGAGAACTGTTAGAGATCATCCCTTGGAAAATGTAATTGGTGATGTCTTTGGACCTAGAATGACTAGAGGCCAATTAAGAAGCATGGAGGAACAACATGGATTATTTTCCTCTGCTATGGTCTCCAATATAGAACCAAAGAAGACTGAAGAAGCACTTGATGACCCCAGCTGGATAGAAGCTATGCAAGAAGAGCTTAACCAGTTTGATAGATGTAAAGTTTGGGAATTAGTTCCTAGACCTAGTAATCAAACAGTGATTGGAACGAAATGGGTTTATAGGAATAAATTGGATGAGTCTGGAAAAATTATAAGAAATAAGGCCAGATTAGTGGCAAAAGGATATAGACAGGAAGAAGGAATAGACTATGATGAGACTTTTGCTCCCGTATCTAGATTAGAAGCCATTAGGTTATTCCTTGCCTATGCAGCCTACAAAGAGTTCAAGCTATATCAAATGGACGTGAAAAGTGCCTTTCTCAATGGGAAACTTCAAGAGCTTGTATATGTTGAACAACCCCCAGGATTTGAAGACTCCAAGAAGCCTAATCATGTCTACAAATTGAATAAAGCTTTGTATGGCCTCAAGCAAGCACCTCGAGCATGGTATGAAACTCTCTCCAAATTCCTATTTAGTGAGAAGTTTGAACGAGGTAAAATCGACACCACTTTATTCATTGCAAAGCATAATGGACATTCATTGTTAGTTCAAATATATGTTGATGACATTATTTTTGGATCTACTAACGAAAAATTATGCAAGAGATTTGAGAAGCTTATGAAGAGCAAATTTGAGATGAGCATGATGGGTGAGCTAACATTTTTCCTTGGACTTCAAGTCAAGCAAACCCAAGAAGGTATTTCATCAATCAAGCCAAATATACCAAAGATTTAATCAAGAAATTTGGTCTTGATTCCGTTCATCCTCAAAGCACTCCAATGGCCACAAATGTACATCTAGACAAAGATGAATCCGGTAATAAAGTAGATATGACACTCTACCGAGGTATGATAGGATCTCTACTTTACTTAACCGCCAGTAGGCCAGATATCATGTTTGCCGTATGTGTATGTGCTAGATTTCAAGCTGACCCTAGAGAATCTCATTTGCAAGATGTTAAAAGAATTATTAGATATCTTGTGGGAACTGCTAACTTAGGTTTATGGTATCCAAAAGATTCATCATTTACACTAATTGGCTATTCAGATGCTGATTTTGCAGCTTGTAGGGTCACCAGGAAAAGTACCAGTGGAACTTGTCAATTTATAGGTAACCGATTGGTTTCCTGGTCGTGCAAGAAACAGGCATCAATTTCCACTTCTACGACTGAAGCTGAGTACATAGCCGCTGGGAGTTGCTATTCACAAATCCTATGGATGAAGCAACAACTAGTGGACTATGAAATTCCTCAAGAAGTATGTCCTATCTATTGTGATAATACCTCAGCCATATCAGTCTTCAACAATCCTGTGATGCACTCAAAGACCAAGCACATAGACACCAAATATCACTTTCTCAAGGATCACGTTGAAAAGGGTAACATTGTTCTTTTAAAAGTCCATACTGATTATCAACTAGATGATATTTTGACAAAACCATTGGACATTAAAAGATTTGAATTCCTTAGAGGAGAACTAGGCATGATTGATATTCGTTAATTTATTGTGCTAACTTTGCTGTTTGTTTAAGCTCTCAACCGATCATGGTGGTGCCTCAATTACTTGTGCTAACCGGTGCTCTTGACCTGCTCACATAACTGATATGCAAGATATCCTAAACCGACATCTCCTAACCGATCGCTCTCTATCCTAACCCGTCAAAACTCTTACCCCTGACCGATCATTGTCTAACCGATCCCCTCACCGGCCAAAAGAAAATCTCCAGAACATGATGACGGTGACAATGAACCCATCTCCACCGTTATCCGACCTAGAAAAACTGCCAGAAAATCATCCAAACCTCCTACTCCTCCAACCTCCTCAAAATCTAAACCAATTCCAAAAACTCCTTCCCAAATAGCCAAAGAAAATGCTGATAGAAAGAAAAGGATTGAAGCTGACATTTCCTCCTTCATACCTTTCATCCCCAACCAGTTGCTTGGCCATGATACCTTGACCGATGACATTCCTATCACTGGTCATGCTTCTAATCCCACTTACCGAAGATGCCAACCGATAAGGAATCCCACTTTTCACATTTTCCACAACCACCCTTGGTCCTTTAACCCTCAGTCTGCTCCCTCACCAAATTGGGTATATCCCATTGATCATTTGCCACCGTTTATTCGAAAGTTGCTCCAGTTTCATGAAATCAATAAATCTTTCGTACCGGTTGGCAACATTCAAGATTATATTGCCTTTGGAAACAAACATGAAGATAAAGGTGTGTACTTTAGCAGACCATGCCGTCTCAGAGACTATGATCTTTCCTCCTCTCGGCGCAGTCTCATCAAACAGTACAACAGATTCTTCGATCAGCTTCCCCTCAAATGGAATGCTGTTTACTTAGCTCAAGATAGAATGAGGCAGGACATGATGGTCCAAGCAGTATGGGCAGACTTTGCCATTCTATATGGAGCTGAAGATACGTTGATTGAGACTGACTATTATCAGTCTGGGAGATATGAGATGGAATTTTATTCTCTCCCAAACTTTGACTCTGAACCGGTATGTCTTGGCCCAAGGAAGAATCAACTAATAAGGAATGTGATGGATTTGTTGGACAACCTATTGGATATGGACAATGAGCTCAAAGCGGCTGGAAACATTTCCTTAGCCGATTTCTTTTCTGCGGTTCAGTCTACCTCTACCAAGTGGCCTACAGTAACCGATGCTGAAATTGATGCCTTATTTGATGATGAAGGGGAAGAGGAAGAAAAAGAAAAATCTGAGGAAATTGCTAAGTCTAGTTCTAGTTCTACTTCTAGCTCTGGTGATGATGACAATCCTGACTGAATGGAGAGTACAGAACAAGTGTTTACCACTCCTGAACCGATGGCAACGGTTAGAATCTTGGGAGGAGGTCTTACCGACACGTCACCGGTTACCCCATTGGGAGGAGGCATTGCTGCAAAACCGACCTCTACTCAACCGATAATATCTCCACCGGTCTCAATCCCTCCAACCGATGTATCTACTGAACCGGTTGGAGTATCTCAACCGATTGATGCCGATGATGTTCTTCTGCAACAGGCTGTAGCTGCTAGCTTATTTGAAGTTGAGCAAAACTGATTACTAGCCCGAGCCGATGCTTTGGCTACTGCTCAAGCTCTTCAAGCCTCTATTCTGGATAGCCAAGTGAGGGAAATTCAATCAATGCTTTCCAGTCCTCCAAGGGTTGAGGAGGAGATTTAGTCTGTGCCTCCCACTACTACTCCTGATGATGAATCTGATTTCTTTGAGGTGGAAGAAATTTCTGATGATAATGATGAATTCAATATAATGGATCCTGCTGTCCCACCGGTTTATGATGATCCATGCCTCTATCAGAAAGACATCTTTTCTCCATTGAATTACTATACCACTAAGTCTTCCATTCCTCGAACATCCCATGGTATTCCCCTCTTTGGTATTCATGAGAAAATTTCTAGCCATGCTGAGTACAAGATTGTTTCTGATCCCCCTCCATTTTCCCAAGAACTCAAAAAGTTGAAAGAAAAAGATGGTGATATTCCTTTCTACCTCTCCAAAATAGTTGGCCCTAGGGAAACCAGTACCAAAAATCAGAAGCTTGTTGCACTTAAGCTTCGCAAAAGATTTCCACCTCCCAAGGTTCAATCGGTTAAGCCTTCCAAAATCGATCAACAGTTGGTCACCAACTTCCCTACCAAGCAGAAACCGATATTCTCTCCTTCCAAGTCTCAAAGGCTTCGTCACATTCGAATTCAAGGTGGAGTTGCTCAAACAGCTACTGGACCGATTGAGTGCACCTTCTCAACTGCCAATCTTTTCATGCGTTATCTCTCGGTCAACAACAGAATCTCTCAAGTTTTGGAGTTAAGGATTTTGAGATGGACCTATGATGTCACGCACAGAGTTGGGTTGATGCCAAACGTGACTCAGCTTTCAATTATGAGAAATGGCAATCCTCAGCCTTGGAGCAACATTAGACAAGCTTCCCTTCTTCTCCTTGCTCTAAGGGTCATTCCTTTGATTCGGTTAAGGCAAGATGCTATTTCCTTAGCCCCCATTGCTGCTGAGATGGTTACTTCTGCTTTTGAGGAAGCTTATGATATTCAAAATGCCATTGCACTCAGCCTTGAAACCGATGTGGTTGTATCTTCTGATTCCAATGAATTTCTAGTGCAAAGTCCCTCTGTTGC
Organism: Adenophora triphylla var. japonica; assembly: GCA_022495995.1. Taxonomy (NCBI): domain Eukaryota; kingdom Viridiplantae; phylum Streptophyta; class Magnoliopsida; order Asterales; family Campanulaceae; genus Adenophora; species Adenophora triphylla. The sequence goes on along the minus strand of JAFEMH010003182.1, from coordinate 135,635 downwards.
TTCCTCTGAATCTGTAGATGAGGAAATTAATTTTTCTCCAACCGGACAAGTCTCTAGGATCGTTCCAGTTCATGCCACTCTCTTAACCGATCCTCCAACCGATGCCTCTTCCGGTTCACCAACTCCATCCCTTACCGGTCGCTCAATTCCTCTCTCTGCTCATCTAACCGAGAAGCTTCCAACCGATCACACTACTGATCCCTCTACTTCTCCACCAAATAAGTCCCTTGCTATCCAAATATTTAATCCTCTACCGGTTCAAGCCTTAGTAGCTGCTGCTCATCCAACCGGTCCTCCTGCTGTCTCAGTCAGTACATCTACCGTTGACTCCTCTACCGATAGTGATGCTGTTGCAGATGCTGATCCTTCACCTGATGCTCCCCAACCAGACCCTGAAGAAGAACTCAACCGACCCCTTGTTGTTCGTGATCTCTGTGAGTTGTATGATACCTTGGTTGCGATCATGGTTAAGTCCAATCAGGAGGAGGAAGAGAAGAGGTTAGACAGAATGGAACACGGATATGCGAAGGATTTAGCTAACTATGTAGCTGATCTCTTTGACAAGGATGCCAAAATCACTGAACTCTCCACTCAGCTTGGTGCCTTGTCTCAATTGAATAAAAAGCTTATGAATACTGCAAAGGACGCCCAAACCGATCTGAAGCTTGCAATCGAGGAAATCAAGAAGTTGAATCAGAAGCTGACCGATCAAGCCTCTTTGTTCAGAAAGACCAACACCGAAAGGATCAAGCTGAAATCTGAAAATGAAGTTCTCAAGAAGATGTTAGCGGATCGTGATGTTGAGAAGTCAGCTAGGAAGAAAAGAAAAAGAGAAGAGAAGGAAGCCAAGAAATCTGCAAAGAAACCTCGTCCTCAACCGGTCAGTCCATCGGCTACTCCACCGGCAGACCCCAAGGACAAGTCCCCAACCGATGATCCGGCTGCCTCTATCTAAGAATGTAACCGATGATGAACATGTCTTTCCATCTTTACCAAATCGATTGCAGCTCTATCAATGAGATTTCTTTGACCTCAAACTTAATTGTTTTGAATGATTTGTTTTTCCTTATTTTCCTTTACTTGATTTTGAATGATCAAACTGTTCTAACTGTTTCATTTTGCAGGTTTACTCATTCAAATTCTTTAACCTTAATCTGTTCTTAGTTTAAGCTTTCAATTTGTCTGTAAGCTTTCTCAGGTTACATCTAAGATGTTACTTGACTTAGGGAATGACATATCTAAAAGATAAAATCTTAGTCATTATTTTACTAAGTCAAGATGATGCTAACCTAGGGTGATTGGACTTAAGCAATTAGGAGGAGATTGTTAGTCAAATATATGTTTAAGTTTAGAATTGCTTAATCCCAATCACAACAAGCATTAATGTGGACCCCTAATTTTAGTTAGACCAAATAGAATTTTTCTATGTATGATAGGTCCCTTAGTGCTAAGTGCCAGTGTTTTAAATCATGTTATTTTCTCAAGACTTGAAGACCAGAAGATTTGCTCCTTTGTTTTATCTGTGAGTTACTAGGTATAGTTGCCTAACCGGTTGATCACTCAACCGGTGTGCCTACCTAACCGGCTGGCCCTACCTAGCTGATATAACCTTCACAGGTTATGTCTTCTCTCTTGTCGGTTAAGGCTTCCTCAGCAAGCTTCCATCAGCTTAGCCTAACCGAAGCATTTATTGCCTCCAACTACCCAGCAATCTATTTAGCTAAAGTTGGTAAAGCAAGCATGCTGAATGGACGCTGAAGTGACATTCCTGCGGCTGTCAGAAGCTCAAAATGGATTGTCAAAGTAACCAGTACTCACATCCATCCAACCACTCAAGGAAAATCTTCTCTCTCCTATCTCAGGCATTTAATGCAAAGATCCTCCAATTCAAAGGCATGCCTAATCAAGTCATCATCGCAACCTCTTCAAAGACAACGACTCCTTTTCAAAGTCCACTATAAATAGCTTCCCTGGAGCATTGAAGAAGGTTGGTGCATTTATGATTCTTGAGAGTGAGTTGCTCTGAACTACCAACCTGCAAACTTCATAGTTCAAGGCATTCAATTTAAGTCCCCTTATTCACTAGACATCTCTGTAGGACTTATACACTGAGCACCTCAATCAATGCTGTAGTGTTCCTTCATTAGACTACCTTTGGAACACATTGATTGATTCACACACAACACCCTAGAGAAATCAGCTCAACTTGTGAGCACATCTCTAGAAAACACTTGGTCTTTATTGTAGCACGATCCGTTAGTGGTCATCTTTAGTTTAGCAGCCTTCAATCATTGGCTTGCAACTTGTAATAGGTAAGAACCATTAATAGCAGTGCACTTTCACAAATCCAAGTTCTGACCAAACTTGGTAAAGGACGTAGCAGTTATTTAACACTGTGAACCTCTTCAAACAACGTGTCATTCTTCTGTGTGTTTGTTTATTTATTGTGTAGGTGTAATTGGTTGACATTCTCTCAACCAGTCACAACCTATTGGCTCTACTTACTGCTTATCTTGTTTGTTCTACTTGGAAATAAGATTTGACCAGGTTGCATGAAATTTAACTTAAAGTTTGACTTAACCTTCTAACCGATCTTCCACTGCCTAAAACCTTTCTAACCGGTTAGCATGTTCAACTTAATACTTTCAAATGATTAAATGAGTTTTTAGCAAAAAGTTTTTAAACAGGCTATTCACCCCCTCTCTAGTCTGATTCCTACCATTTGGGACCTAACAGAAACGTCCCAAAAAGAAAAGTGACTCAATTAAAGTGAAATGGAAAGAGTAGTACATAATAAATTTTGAGGTCGAGCCTGTGACAGGAAGGAATAAGCCCCGAGCGATTACCCCTCGTGTCTTTACTCCCTCGTGCCTTTTCTCTTATATTTCGAATTTTGTACAGGTGAAGTACTAGTTTCAATATAATAATAGGGCAAATGACAATTTAGGGCCTGAAGTATAGGGGGTAGTGTCGGTTAGGGGCCCCATATCTAATTTTCGTCAAATCAGAGCTCAATATCTAAACTTTTCGTCAATTAAAGGCTTTTTGACGAATTTTGTTAGAAAAGTCAGTTAAGTGACGGATTTTGGACTAAATTGAAAAGAAAATTAGTTTTTAAGGTCTGAAATGTAAATTTTTAAAAATTGATGACTGTTAAAAATATTTTTTTAAAAATAATATTGTTTAAAAATATAATATATTTTGAAAAGCTATAATTTTTTTATAATTTTTAAAATATGTTAAAATAAATGTTATAAATATAAAAAAAAATTGTTTTTCTAAAGAAAATAGTATTTTATTTTAAAAAAATTAATTAATTTTTAACTTAAATCTTGTAAAATAAATATAAATATAAAAAAAATTGTATTTTTAAAGCAAAAAAGTATTTTTTTTTTTAAAAAAAATTAATTTATTTTTAACAAAAATCTTGTAATATTGTTTTTTAAAAAAAATAAAAGTAAGTGACATGTCACTTAAATCTTTTTGATTTAGAAAATTTTATTTAAAAAATTGCCAATTTTTATTTAATAAAGATAATTTTTTTATAAAAAAGATAATAAGATTTAAAATAATTTAAGATATTAACTATTATCCTTTTTTCTAATAATTTAAATTACTAATTATTTTGCTTCAAAAATTATTTTAGATTGAATAATTTATAAAATATATAAATAAAATAAAATAATTATCATCTAAATTTAAAAAAAAATATCTAAAAAAGTTAATATAACTAAAACATATTTTTGGAAATATTAATATATTAGAATTGAAATAAATATTTTTTGAAGTAATTTTATTTTTTGAAGCAATATATTTATTTTATGCAATATATTTTTTTAATGAAAATAATATCACCTTAAATACTTCCTCCGTCTCAAAAAAAAAAGAAAAGAGAGAGAGAGAGAGAGAGAGAGAGAGAGAGAGAGAGAGAGAGAGAGAGAGAGAGAGAGAGAGAGAGAGAGAACAACCCCCTTCATCTCCGTCTCTCCCAACACCTTCGGCACCGGCCACCCTTATCATCATCCCAACCCACCGCCTTTCCTCACCCTCCCACGCCACCCCTTCCTTCCTGATCCATCTTCCCTCTCGCCTCAAAACCCACGCCATATAGCCACCATTAAATCCGACATTTCCCTCACCCCCTTCAACAAATTTGACCAAACCCCACCTTCTTCTTCAACAAATTCGACCAGCCCGCCACGGCGCCACCCCTCTCTCCATCTCCCTGGCACACCTTCTTGACTCCCTGCCACCCCTCCCCTTTGGTGCACCTCTCCCAATATCCTCTTTACCGGCGCACCTATTTGACGCCAACACGAAGAAAATGCCGATATTGCCGTCCATTAACCTGCAAACAAATCTCTCCCTGTATCTCTTTACCTCTTTGTATTTTTTGCTTTCTCTGTATTTATATGTGTCAGAGATGAAGGGTAGCCGGTGCCGGAGGTGTTGGGGGAGACGGAGATGAAGGGGGTTGTTCTCTCTCTCTCTCTTTTTTTTTCTTATTTTGAGACGGAGGAAGTATTTAAGGTGATATTATTTTTATTCAAAAAATATATTGCATAAAATAAATATATCTCTTCAAAAAATAAAATTGCTTCAAAAAATATTTATTTCAATTCTAATATATTAATATTTCCAAAAATATGTTTTAGTTATATTAACTTTTTTAGATATATTTTTTTTAAAATTTAGATGATAATTATTTTAAATCATATTATCTTTTTTAAATAAAATTATCTTTATTAAATAAAAATTGGCTATTTTTTTTAAAAAAAATTCTAAATAATAAAGATTTAAGTGATATGTCACTTACTTTTATTTTTTTAAAAAAAATATTACAAAATTTACGTTAAAAATTAATTAATTTTTTTACAAAAATACTTTTTTGCTTTAAAAATACAATTTTATTATATTTATATTTATTTTACAAGATTTAAATTAGAAATTAATTAATTTTTTTAAAATAAAATACAATTTTCTTTAAAAATACAATTTTTTTTTATATTTATAACATTTATTTTAACATATTTTAAAAATTATAAAAAAAATTACAGCTTTTCGAAATATATTATATTTTTTTTTTAAATATTATTTTAAAAAAAATATTTTGTAACGGTCATCAATTTTTAAAATTTACATTTCAGTCCTTAATAACTAATTTGCTTTTCAATTTAGTCCAAAATCCGTCACTTAACTGACTTTTCTAACAAAATTCGTCAAAAAGCCCTTAATTGACGAAAAGTTTAGATATTGAGCCCTGATTTGACGAAAATTAGATATGGGGCCCCTAACCGACACTATCCCCTATACTTCAGGCCCTAAATTGTCATTTGCCCATAATAATATAATGTTGATATTCAACAAGAATCTTAAATTTACAAAGATAGATAACTACTTTAAAATTTTATTAAAATTGTCAATTTAGATAATTAGAAATAAGAATTATTTTTTAATTTTGTTACAATGGTAGATTTTGGTAATCATCAATGACAATATATGTCTTATCTTTAAGCCCTATGTTTTACTTTACAATAGATAAGAGATAAGTAGCTATTTTGTCAATTACATATATTCACTTTTCGTTTTCATATTGTATTTTTTTTTCTTTTTTCCTCTTTACCTCATTTTTTAA
>JAFEMH010003182.1:0-127500 GCA_022495995.1 Adenophora triphylla var. japonica | reverse complement strand
CGGATTTTAATTTTTTTTTTAAATACTAAATATATCTGAATTGAATTAAAGTAATGTTTTTTTTTGAAAAATTCAAATCCGGAAATGCTAATTCCGGATTTGCTTTACAAAACCCATCTTCCTCGGCAAATCTGTAAAGAAATCTGGCATAATAAAAATCCAGTGAAGAAGAAGGAGAAAAGAAGAAAGAAGAAGAAAGTAGGTGAATTTTTTCCAAAAAATATTGAAAATTCAAGAAGTTGATTAAGAAGTTCAAGAAGAAGAGGTGATTAAGAAGGTACATTTAATCCTCTTATTTTTTTGTTCGAAATTTAAATTTAGTATTTATTTAAATTTTTTTGTGAATGTAGTGATATTGTTAAATTAGATTTTTTATAATTTATTTTTCAATTTCTAGGAATAAATATGGCTGGAGTTCCACTTGTTTTCATGTGTTATTGGGGAGGAAATGATGAACACCCGTTTGAAGGTGAACATTTTGAAAGGGGACCAAAATGTGCACTTAGGGCTAAAACTCGGTGGAGTTACAAGAAGTTGATTAAAAAGTTAGCTAAGAAAATTGGGGTAGATCGAGCTGTTGTTCAGTTGCAAGTTATATGTAGATATCCTCATCTTGTTGCTCCCGGGATTGCAAACTACATTCCATTTGTAATCGACAATGATATGGGTATGGAAGTCATGTTTGATGTTTCGCTTTCGGTTTGGTGGGTTGAGTAGCTTACAATTGTATGTTAAGATAAATTTAGTTGATAATGTGAATGTTGAGGAGTTTGAAACCTATGAGGAGCCATTACAAAATCAGTATGTTAATGACATGGATACCTTCCAGATGGGTTCTTTAAGCTGCTATAGTCAGAGGGATGCTGGAACAAGTACACAAACATATGTGGAAGAGGAAGAGGGAGAGGAAGAGGAAGAGGAAGAGGAAGAGGGGGAGGAAGAGAGCGAGGAAGAGGGAGGGGGTGAGGGTGAGGAATTGTATAATGATGATGATAATGATTTAGATTATGAAGAAAATATTGAGTTGCTTCTAAATGAAGATCGTGACGATGGATATGATGATTGCAGTAGTCCTACCGATGTTAGCGAGAATGAGGGAGAAGATTTGGCGTTACATTTGGTTGCTTACGAAGAACCACAACATCATGTGCATGACAGAGTCGGGTATCAATTTTATCGTGATATTGGAGAAGGATCGGAGATATATGATGATAACCAATATGACTTTGCTGAATGGAATGTAGAACATCAGGACATTGCCAAAGGTATTCGCTTTTCAAAGAAGACAGATGTGCAGTATAAAATGAAGTTGTTTCATATTAAGAAAAATCTGCGCTTCAAGGTAAAACGAAGCACAACCCGAAAGTGGACTATTGAGTGTTTGATGAAAGATTTTCCGTGCAATTTTTATGTGAATGTGAGTTTGAAGAATGCCGGGTATTGGGAAATTACCAAATACAAGGGTCCTCATTCTTGTTTGGCAACTGAAATTAGCCAAAATCATCGAAACATGGATGCTAAGTTCATAGGGCAGGAAGTTTTGGAACTGGTTAAGGCTGATCCCGAGTTGAAGATTGTACTAGTGAAGGCGGAAATAAAAAAAGCCTATGGAAAGGAAGTTTCATATAGAAAGGCATGGTGTGGCAAACAAAAAGCTATTGCAGAGGCATATGGAGACTGGGAGGAATCTTACATAAGACTGCCACGTTTGTTAGCTGCCATCCAAAAGTGGAACCCTGGAACCATTGTGGAGCATTTTGATCCTCCTCCTCCCGGTGCTTTAGGTATGTTTGATCGTGTGTTCTGGGCATTTGGCACTTGTGTGGAAGCATTCACTCATTGTCGTCCTGTTATTTACATTGATGGCACATTCTGCATGGAAGATATAGAGGGGTTATTCTTATTGCCATGGGTGTCGACGCAAATGATAGTCTACTTCCTCTCGCATTCGCTATTGTTGAAAAAGAGGACTATCGAAACTGGTGTTGGTTTCTGCATCTTCTATGCAAACATATTGTTAAGGGTCGTGAAGTTTGCTTGATATCTGATCGGCATAATGGCATCCTTTGCACGGTTGGAGACATTGCCAGCTGGCCACGAAATGTTATCCACAGATGGTGCATGTACACCCAAGATAGAAAGCTTAAATGCTATCTGAGGCAAATTCGTATCATCAACCGTGAGGCATATAAATGGTTTGAGAACTTGGATGCTAGAAAGTGGACAATGGCTCACGATGGTGGATATAGGTACGGCATTAAGACTACTAATTTGTCGGAAGTTTTTAATGGCGTTATGAAAGGAGCTCGGGGAATGCCAATTTCAGCAGTTGTTGAGACCTCATTCTATAGGTGTGTGTCATACTTTCAAGATAGACTCACTAAAGCAATTAGTGCTTTAGGTGGAGATCCTAATGGCATCCCACCACCAAATGCCACGCTACAATTCGGTGAGAGAATCGATCGAAGATACCGATACAACTTGGATAATGGGTTTCATCACGTCACAAGGTTTAACACTACGTGCTGTGGGTGTTTATAGTGTGACGACCGAGTACGTGGTGACAAAGGTGGACACATTCAAGTTGTGAGATTGCGTGATCGAACATGCACTTGTGGCAAATGGATGCAATATCATTACCCTTGTTCGCATGTGCTTGCGTGTTTCAAATCGCAAAGTGTCGATGGTATGAGTTATATTCATCCTTTTTACAGCCTTGCCTCGTACTACAAGACGTGGAGTTGCTCTTTTCATCCAATCCATGACGAGGCCTATTGGAATGTAGATCATATTGTCCCACGTTTTACCCTAACCCGGAGCATCGACGTGACAAGAAGCAAGGGAGACCCAGGTCAAGGCGGCGAGAAACTCTATGGATTGGCAAGTTGCAAAAAAAAAGAATCGTTGTGGGATTTGCAAGTTAGAAGGTCACACGCGAAGGAGATGTCCAACTCTTAGACAGTAAGAGTTAATTGTTATTTTTATTATTACTTCTTAAATTACGTACTTTGAACTTTTAAGTATTGTTGTTTTATTTGAACTTGTAATATTGTTTTATTTGAACTTGTAATATATTGAACTTGTAATATATTTAACTCTTGGTGGAGTATGACATCAAATATATTTGTAGTTGCGAAACTTAAAACGACCAAATGGGTCAACCGCTCCATTTTATAGCAAATAAAATATGAATAAAAACTGAAATAACATTAAAATAAATAGTTAAAATTAGTGATCACATCCCGATCACATAGGATAGAAATACAAGTTCAACAGTTCAACAACTTTTACATGAAAAACCCCTTCATGGAAAATCAGATGGGATGAAATCCTTATGGAATACCTGCAACACAAATAAACTAATGTCATTTGTTGAGCAATCACCCACTCACAGTCTGTACCTAACAATTTTACCTTGAATACATTGGGGAGTGTGATGTTGAGTATATATGTTTTACGTGAGGGGGAGAAAACAACAACCTAAAAATTAAAAAAAAAAACATGATTAGATGGCAATATTAATAATAGGTTCAAGTTGTTGCATTTTTAATACATCATACCTGATGAAGTATCAGAACAGAACCAACAACTATGTCATCTCCAAACTCACTCTCAGTAAACACCTTATGATGAATTGCACCACCTATTGTTCCCGTTGGATCCTATCAATTTTATCTTAATTAGTAAGATAAGACACATACTAATCATGCTAGAAAACATACAAAACTCATATGCTAACCTTCAAAGTCACCGTAGCGTCACCAAATTCATTTCGTGTGATGGTCTTGACAACACCAACGGCAACATTAATCCTATCAAATCCATTAGGAAATCCGCCCGTGACAGTAATGAAAGGGGTAGCAGCAATCATACCATCGCCACTGAGCAGTTCAAGTGCGGAGAGCCAAGGACTGCGTTCGAAATCTTTATCCTCCTTGGGATCTTCAATCGCTCTCCTCACATACTCTTGGGTCGGAATCAGAGGTTCCTGAGAGGATCCCCCTCTCTGACGATCGAGGTTTCTCTGGCGCAAAGCCAACTGCACGTCACCAGCTGGACCAGGAATCAGACGCTCTCCTTCGCGTTGAGACAGATTTATTTGAGAGAGGTGAGAGGGTTGAGGGTTAGATGTTTGGCCTTTTTCAAAATGAGGACGGAGATTAGAAGAATTTTTGAGTCTACAATCCATATTTCAGAGAGGAGAGAGGGTTGAGGGTTAGATGTTTGTAATGAAACTACTCCTTCCTTTTAAAGGGGAATTCAAATTTGATAAATCCGGCATTAGCAGTGTCGGATTTGTAAGTTAAGATAAATCCGGCATTGACAGTGCCGGATTTGTCAGTGAAGATAAGATCGGCATTGGCAGTGCCGGATTTGAACGTATATTATAAATGTTCAACCTATCTTCAATTAATGCACTTTTTCTTCATTACAGTTTTTTGTCATATATGTGCGAGGTGCACACGGTACCAACACAGAGTTGTAACACTACCAATTTTAACATGGAAAATCAGGACAAATGGGGCGATCGCCCCTTTCCATCCGCGCGTTCGCGCAAAGTTACTGGAATTTTGGGAGCGATCGCTCCAATAAGAGGGGCGACCGCTCCAAAGCCAAAACTGAGCCAATAGCGTGTAATCTCCCTCCGTCCCAAAATGTTTGTCCCATTTTTGATTTTCAATTAACCCGTTATTGTATAAAACTCTTGTAATACTCCCTCCGTCCCAAAATGTTTGTTCCATTTTTGATTTTCAATTAACCCGTTATTGTATAAAACTCTTGTAATACTCCCTCCGTCCCAAAATGTTTGTCCCATTTTTGACTTTTTTGTTGAACCCGTTATTGTATAAAATGAAAAATATTATAATTACAGTGATTGCACATATGCAGTGTATTATCAAAATGTCTAATACATTTTGATCAAGAGCTGGTCATTTATTTTAGGATAAATAATTTCAAAACTTGAAGATAAATTTTATGATTGCAGCGATCCAAATGGGGCGATCGCCCCTTTCCATCCGCGCGTTCGCGCAAAGTTACTGGAATTTTGGGAGCGATCGCTCCAATAAGAGGGGCGACCGCTCCAAAGCCAAAACTGAGCCAATAGCGTGTAATACTCCCTCCGTCCCAAAATGTTTGTCTCATTTTTGATTTTCAATTAACCCGTTATTGTATAAAACTCTTGTAATACTCCCTCCGTCCCAAAATGTTTGTCCCATTTTTGACTTTTTTGTTGAACCCGTTATTGTATAAAATGAAAAATATTATAATTACAGTGATTGCACATATGCAGTGTCTTATCAAAATGTCTAATACATTTTGATCAAGAGCTGGTCATTTATTTTAGGATAAATAATTTCAAAACTTGAAGATAAATTTTATGATTGCAGCGATCCAAAAATAAATTTTTAACATAACACAATGTTTGCTTAAATTAAATAATGTTTTGCTGAAAACAAACATCAGCCATACCACCAGGCACAATACAAGAAGGGAAGAAATAAAATCGATTTAGCGAGTCAAAGAAAGAGGAAATTAACAACAAGTTTGTTACAAACCAAAAATAAAGATGTCTTTGGGACACACCCCAACATAAAATCAAGTTTGCATGCCAACAAAGGCATGACGAATTAAAATACAAACCAAATATGAAATATTGTTTATGAGGATCCCCTCATCAAATTAAGCCACAAACCAAAGCTGAAATTAACTAAGAGTTTTAAAATTCAACAAAAAACATTAATCTTCAGAAATGTCCACCATAGCCCGACCCATCTCCCGGTGGTGGTGGTGGCATCCGTCCAAGGATATTCTGGAGCAACCGAGTCTGCTCCTCCTGTACACGATCATGTTGTGACATCCAAGTATTTTGTTGTGCCCTCCAAGCCTGGTTAGTCTCATTCTCCGCATCCACGCGGACGGATAAATGTCCAAAATCTTCCCTCATATCTCTAATTTGACTCTCCACGTAGCCAACCTGCTCTGACAGATAATAAGCAGCCTCGACCGGGTCTGCTCGCCACTCCTCCTCCTCCTCCTCCTCCTCCTCATCATCATCATCATCATCATCATCTCCAGCGTGAGGTCTCCTAGATGAACCCTCACCCCTCTTTACATTCTGACATTTAGTGGTGAGGGTGAATAAGTTAATCTTTGGACCTCCTTTAATGTCCTTGTTCACTAACCTGAGGTTAAATCCCGATTTTGTTATCAAGAATGTGATCAACAATGGAAAATTATAGTTCGTATTGGCCATACCCTTAGCCGTGTTCCATATCTCCTTACTGATTATTTTTCCAAAATCAATTGTTTTTCGTTGAACTATCATGTGCATTAGAAATGCACGTCTCCAATTAACCTCATTAAAATGAGAGGAGGGGAGGATCCTCTCACAAATAAATCTATGAAGATACTTCATCCAAGTATCCATGTCTCGAGCCTTTACAACTACACCCTTCTTCACATTCCTAGGGTCAATTACCCCAAAAGTCGGAGCTAGCAAATGAAAATTTTCCCTAACTTTTTTTCCTATCCTCTCCATCTCTTTGGTGTACTCACACCCATCCTCCTCAATGTTAGTGGCTAACCCGTAATGTTGATTAATGGCATCCCTATCATAATTAATCTCTAGCCCCCGCACAAAAGACTGTCCCGTATTCCCCCGTTCAAAAACATTAGCATAAAATTCTTTGACTAAAAGTGAACATCCATAGTTTGGGGGCTTACTCCCCAACTTTCCCCAATTGTATAGGGTAACAAAACCATCTAAATACAAGCCATTAAAATAATATTCCCTCTCCGGGTTGAATGGCTTGTGTTCATATAACTCAAAGAATTGTTGAGCTTGAATCCCAACAAATTTAGCAGCATCATACGGGAGACCGGGAGGGGTTGGAGTGTTGGTGGTAGTGGTTCGTGATCTTTTAGGAGGCATTGTCAATCAAAACTCAAAGATAAAAAATTGGAAGCTTACTTTTGAATTGGCCGAAAATTCGCCGGAAGGTCGCCGGAATTTCGCCGGAGTCTTTGTCTTGAAAAACAAACGTGTGACAATCTTCAAAATGCACCTCAAACCTTGAATGTGTGCTTCAAAATGGATGATTGATTGATTTTGGGGTTGAAGAAAATTGAATTTGGGGTTGAAGAAGATTAAATTTGGGGTTTGAAATTTGAAATTTTAGAGAGAGAGAGAAAAGGAGGCGCTGGTATGGTAGGGTTATTTGATTGGGAGAGGGGGAGGTTTTTGGGATAAACCGTGCTTTGGGAAATCCGCGTAGAGGGCGATCGCGCTGGGTTTAGTGAGCGATCGCGCCTTTTCTCTGTAAAAAGAGGGCGATCGCTCGTATATTGGGGTGATCGCGCATATGGAATTTATTATTTGTTTTTTAAGAAAAATAAATTTTTAATAAAAGAATCCGGAATTAGAATTTCCGGATTACATTGGGGCGATCGCCCTCTATAAGGGAGCGACCTCCCTCTTGTCCGTCCCTCTTTTGTCAAATTTCAATCAGTTTTTTAACGTTTTTCGTTAGTTTTTTTAGAATTTCCATCAGTTTTTTAACGTTTTCAGTTAGTTTCTCAGAAGTCCAGTTAGTTTTTTAGAATTTCCAGTCAGTTTTTAACGTTTTTCAGTTAGTTTTTCAGAAATATCAGTCCATGGCAAGCTTTCATGAAATTAAAATTAACAATAATAAAAGAATAAGTTTTATAGAAAATTGACCACATCCCGGTCACGTAGGATACCAGTCAAGGATAATTAGACGGGGTAAATTCATCAGGGGGATTGCGAATCCTACTCCCTCTCCTCGGCATACGACGACCACCTGATCTAGATTGTTGAGATGAGGATGAGGATGATCCGTCGGGACTTTCTGAAGCGCACACGAGGCAAATGGAAACTAGGCCTAAATCCCGGAATCCCGAATGTACGCTCGGGCGTCGATTATAATTGCTAGAAGAAGGGAAGGAGCTGCGAGGCGGTTGCGTGAAATCAATCGATTCATCAATTCGGTAAAAGAATTACCCGGCCCCGTCCGGGAGTGAACTCGTCGGCGAACTCAAGCGATGCATATCACCGTATTGATCCCGCATCTCGGCTCATCCTGCAGTTGTTGGTATCCGCCACGCCTACGAACCCGATTCTCCCTCTGTGGCTCCTCTTCGGCGGTATGATCAACCGTTGGGGGAGCTTGGGCTTGTAGTCGTTCTTTGCTCCCTAATATGTGTCTCGTGTGTTAGTGACACATTGTTGAGTGTAATTCGCCGGTCTTCCAAGGATGTGGCATTACATTTGTATAAGTACATCCCTTGGAGACTTTGAATCTGTTCAAAACAATGAACTAAAATTAATTAATACGGAAAAATGGTATTGTTTTTGTAAAATCATTGTATGTAATATATAACTTACCACACCCTCATAACCAGATTGAACATGGCACTGAACCCTAGTCCCTCCACATTAGACGAATTGTGGATGAGCGATCGAGTAATACGCCTATACCATGTCAAATAGGGGTGATGGTAACTCATATCCACTTCACCAAACTCTCTATCAACGACATTAAACTCCCGTTCATTCCACCTTGCTATGTCTTGATCATGTTGTTGCATCCGGTTAACGCCCGACCGACCTTGCCGACTAATCCGATGCAAGTCCAAGCTGGTGTCGCCGGTCATCGGGCACACCTTGAACCATCCCAAATTGTCGCATTACGCGATGCGGAAAGTGCCATTCAACCCTCTCAAAGCGAGATGAGGGGCACCTTCGCCCTCCATATAGCTTGGCCACGAAGGCGAAATTCGGAGCGACACACCGTTGTATGGGCGCCACACAACTGATCATTCTCTAAATATGACAACTGGTCTCGGTAGCCTTGCAGGTTATGGGCAGTCACAGAAGTATACGACAATGGACCCTTCCACCTACATATGAAACAATTGACATAAAAAATAATGAGTAAAAAAGCGATATATTACAAAACAGATCATTTACAAAATGAAGTAATTGAAAATATACCTGTAACCCACTGGTTGCAATCCAGTAAGTGTTATTTATGCATGTCTCCTAGGTTGTGTACACAACAACCTCTCCCATGCCCAAAGCTATAAAAAAATATCATTACGTACAAAACAGATTAAGTCCACTAGCATAATGTAATCATATATAATAGACATACCTGTACAATGGTTAAGAAGCCACCACACCCTTTTGAATCGTGCTGAGATGCTACACACATCTCCCTATACAAGAAGGCCAACGCTCCACTACCCCAACTGTACAGACCAATATTATTTATATCCCTAAGAAGTGCGAGGTACATCAACTTCACTAGGTTATCAGACGAGACGGGCATAATGTATGACCCCAATAATAAGAAAATGTATGCTCGAGTATATGTCTCAATCATATGCTCGGACGCATTATTGGGAAGGTTTGTTCAAAATGAGGGAAGTGTCCTAGAACCCATCTCATTGATATCATTCCACCTCTTTTGATGTCTGCAGTTGAGGGTGCAACCCCAAATAACTCCTCAACAATCTCAACCCATGCCAAAGCACTCCTACTAGTTTCGAACTAGTCACCGCCATTCCGTCTACGGGAAGACCACACGAACATGCCAATATCCTCTAAGGTGATGGTCATCTCCCCTACGGGTAAGTGAAAAGTGTGGATCTACGGACGCCATCTTTCAATCAAAGCCTCAATCAAATGCCAATCATATTGTATATGACCTAATAAATACACTCCATAAAATCCGGTATTTATAAGCTTCTCTTCTATCCTCCAATCAACTCTAGGTGGAAGTCTTGGACCACGCCTAGGTCTTAAATTGGGTAACTCTTGTCCCTCCCAAATATATTTAGATCTATGTGTATCTGAGAAGTCAATACATGAGGATCGATTGGCCAGGATCAATAAATTGTTGTTGTACATGTTGATTCATCTGAAATAAAAAAATTTAATAGTAATTAAATTTAAATGGGACTTAAAGTTTTGCTACATTTAAATAGAAAAATTGCAACATGTTTGTCAAAGTAATTATAACAAACACTTTATTTTAAACCTAACTTAAGAAAATTCTAACTAGGCAAAAATTAAATTACAATTGTTTAATTCATTGACAATCAAAAATTAAGTACATAAATCATTTTAACAACAAAATATAAAAAATGCACAAATAAAAATTCTTTAAAAAATTTATATAGCTAAAATTAACAACTCAAAACAAATTAAAAAAAGAAATATAACTAACCATTTTTAAGTACCAAACTAACACTTTCTCTCACAACTCTTTAAACTTCTTCTCTTCTCCTTCTCCTTAATTCTTTCTTTCTCTATCTCACTCTCTGCACTCCTTCTTCTTCCTTTCTTCCATGAACAATAAGAGTTAATGGTAAGAATTCAAAATTTGAATCCGGAAATGGCAGCCCCAGATTCAAGTTAAAGCAAATCCGGAATTTGCATTTCCGGATTTGAAGATACGCATCCAAGGAGCGATCGCCCCTTAAGTAGAGCGATCGTCCTCTCCTTTTTTCAGAATATATTTTTTTTATTTGCTTTATTTCTTTTTTTGGAAAAAAATAAAATAAAAATAGAATCCGGAATTGGTACCTCCGGAGTACACATGAGCGATCGCTCTATTTTAGGGCGCGATCGCCTCCTATTTACGGAATTATTATTTTCGGAAATTCAATTTTGGAAAAAAAAAAATAAATCAAATCCGGAATTGGTAATTCCGGATTTCATAATCCGGAATTACCAATTCCGGATTTCAAGTCAAAAGTGCTAGTTTGGTACTTAAGTTTTTGAAAATGTTATTTTGATATATAAATTTTTAAAAAGCTATATTTAAAAAAAAAAAATCGACTTACATGTTTTTGAAAAGTAGAATTAAGCACTAGGCTTAGTGTTTACAACTTATGACCTTACATGTGCTTTAAGTGGCTTGTACATGACTTATGACTTATTTTACCCAAAATGAAATTAAAGGGTTCAAAAATGACTTATGGGGAGTCATAAGTCATAAACACTTTGAAATAAGTCAAATCAAACGGGGTCTTAATAATTTTAATGTTGTATACCCTGGCTTCTACTTAGGCGCAACATGTCCGTTTACCATCACCATCGCCATGTCCACCACCACCACCACCTACCCCGTCACCACCATCATAACAAAACACCAACACCAATCTCTTATTTTTCAACAGACCAACAAAAATATAATCAACAAACCCATTTTATTACCGCCTCCACCGTGCACCCAAAATTGAAAGTGAGACTGAGAAACAAAATCAGAAGCACCACCCAACACTGTCAGAACCACTATTTTCACAGGCCCAATACCATGACAGTACAAGTTTTGAAATGCAACAACACAAACAACTCTAATCTCACAACTCAAAATCATAATCTTTTTCAAAACCCAGATCTAAAATCAAAACAATAAAACAATCAATCAAAATTTTGGGCTCGACATTATCAGGACTTCAACCATTGTTGAGTGTTAGAGATATTATCACACATCGTGAATTGAAAAACCTTTCCTATAATATATAAAGATCCTGGGTCACTCCCCTTTTCACCAATTAGTTTTAAGGTGGAACCTCACACTTTAAGATGGTATCAGAGCTCCATTACACGTGCAGGCCCAACGGTCCACGATGTTACTCCGAGCCACCCGATTAATAAGTCCACGTTGTAAGCTTTGGCAAAAAGCCCGCTACACGTGAGGGGCGTGTTAGAGATATTATCCCACATTGAGAATTGACAAATCTTCCCTATAATATATAAAGATCCTGGGCCACTATGGCCTCTGCTGGAATTAGCGAGCGCATCTCCTGCAATTTTGGCAGGAGCATGTGGTACTTATGTATCAGGTCGTTCAGGTTCGGTGATCTTACGAACCTGTAACCCCATCGATTCTCAATGAGTTGGGACATTCGAAAGATTGTCTCACGAAAGTATCTTGACTTCCGCAGGACGACCTCTCTCAGGAATACACCTAAGTCCGGGAATGCCCCATCCCCTCCGATCTCGACGGGGAGAAACAGACATAGACTGTCCATCGACTGAGCAACCAATAAATGTTGCAACAGCTTAGTCCTAGCAAATAAGCGATAGGACTTGGCGAGTTTCCCTTGGACAACCCACCTTGTCTCCTTACCTAGTAGGGATAATCTACCCGTATCAGTGTACGAGTAGGCCGAGGTCTCAACCATGGTAGGGATCAATAATTTGATCCTAGCGTAATCAACGTATTGAGAACGCTTCTTCTCGCGAGTACATACTGTCGGAAGATCCCTGAAAGTTTTAGGGGGCATGCAGGCCTCTGTACAATAGAAGGCCAGCCGGGAGGAAATGTAAGTATCCTCCCATGAGACTTGGAATCTGATACGATCCCACAAAATACATTGGGCCCTAATAATAAGAAACCGGGCCCAATAGCTAATTAAGGTCCAGGCCCACTGGGCTTAGGCCGCCCAAGAGAATTTGCCATGGCAGCGACATAAGATGACTAGGCTCCTTGGAGCTGCTTAAGTAGGCCCCGGCGAGAAGGGACGTGGGGATACAGATTTTAGGGGCAATGGGGCCATGCGAAAGACATGGCCGAGCTCATGCTCGCCTCATGAGTAAGAGGAGTACGTTGCTCGCAGGCTACCTAGGTCGGGGCGACATGACAGTTGATGTTGCCCATAATCAGGTTGTCGCCAGAGCGACAAGGAACTTAGGGCGTTACCAGGAGGTTACGTTGATTGTCGCCTACGTCCCTAACCCTAAATACTTGTGATGGATGATTGATGTGACAAGGTGAATAGTGAAATCCCACTAAGTTGAGGTTGGTTGAGATCACCTCCTTTGGATGATTGACAAGTGTCCCCCCATGTGCAAGGCACATGGGGGGCTTAGGGATATATAAAGGATGAATAGTACCCATTGCATGGTATGTATCTCTCTCTCTGCTTTCTCTCTCTAGATCATCCATTGTTATTCCACCTTCCTTGTTCATCTAACCTTACTCTCACACCGGAGAAGTGCCGAGTCACCCGGCCTAGTTTACCTTGTTCTTTGTGCGCGGGCGGCTGACAAGCAAGGAAGCGGCCGGAGTGTCGTTAATTTCAGTTCCTGTGCAACCAAAGATTTTTCGTGGTAGCATCAGTTGGTTCCGTTGCCGGGACCTGATTTTTTCCTTGTTTTGATTGGATGATCATTGGGGAAGGTTAGAAGGTTTATTGTGAAGGTTACGGTGAGTTTGGTTTGGTGTTCTTCAGTTTCGTGTTCTTGCTGAGAGGTGTTCTGAAGGTGGTTATTTGGTGTTGAAGTTGATTGTGATCAGTTTGGGTTGTTTATAAGCCCAGAAAATAGTCAAAATGGTACAAGAAAAGGATACTCGGGCGAGGAGCCCCGGAATCCTATGATGGAAACTCCAAATGCCAAGGATACTCGCAAGGATGCCGCGGGCGAGATCGAGGCTGCTCGCGAAGTGACGTCCACACTTGCGAGACGGAGATTCGGCCATTAGGAGCGCCGTGGCGAGAAGATAGAGAGCGAGAAGTGAGAAACAAAGGAAAGGAAGGACGGCGAGACCTGTTCCATCTAAATCCCGAGTGCCGGGGCCGAAGGCGAACGGCTAAGAAAGGAGAATGCTTATATGATGAAGGTTCTCGAGAACAATGAGCGGTTAAAAGATAGGCCGAGCACCTACGGTGATCCACTTTGAGCTGTCGGTCGAAGTGGAGGGACGAGATAGGGGAAGGCAAAGCGCCAGTCGAAGTGCATCCAGGAGGGATGAAGGGCGGACGAGGGACATGTCACCGCCCGAGAATGAGGAAAGGGTTCGCAAGCGTCAAGAGGATGAAAGAGCGAGATACGAAAGGGTCGAAAGGAGACGTGCGGATCGTATTGAAGAGGGAAGGATTTATCATAAGTCGGGAAATTCGCGAGATGACTCTTTACTATTTTGGATATGAAAGCGATGAGGGATCCACGGCCGACGAGAGATTATGTGCCAAGTCGCTCGAGGTATTCCGATGATGATACATATGTGAGAGAAAGGTCCCAGATCAAGGCACTCAGACGAGCTCGTCGAGAAGAAATGTCGGCTACGAGATAGAGATCGTAGGCGGCGAGAAAGGATTGATAGAGAAAGGAGTGGTAGAGAAAGGGCGCGAAAGCCGCCGAAGCCGACAAGATTGCGGAGGCTATTAGAGTGGCGAAGCTTTGAAAGCCGTAGAATTAGCCAAAGCCGCGAGAGTTGGAGAAGGCGAAGAAAAGTGAAGATGATAAATGGAAATCCGAAATGGCGGAGATGGCTAAGAAAATTAAAGAGTTGGAAGCGGGAACCAAGCCCCGAGGAAGTGAAAGGTTCTTATTTGGCCCCGTTCGTAAAGAGCATTCGGATTGCCGCCCACGACCACGCTTTCCGCATGCCAAATCTACCAAGTTATTCGGGGAGCACTAGAGCTAACACTCATGTTGGAGGGTTTGAGGTAACGTTGTCGGCTAGCGACCGACAATGAAGCTATATCTGCAAGGCGTTTGCGAGCACCCTTGCGATCACGCCTGGAATGGTTCTTGGCGCGGCCAGCGGAATCGGTGATGGGGTATCGGGATCTCAAAAATAAGTTCTTAGCGAGTCGGTGGATCGGGAGCGCGGCCGCTCAAAAGACCGAATTGTGTAGTTTGAAGACGGTATGAAGGAGAAAGCATTTCGGCTTTCACGAGATAGATTTATGGAGGTCGTAAATGTCGGATTGCGGGCGTCGGTCGAGCGAGATTATTATGCTATTTAACTCGGGGTTGTTGCCGAACTGTTCAAGGCGGAGTTACGTATGCGCTTGCCGAAGACAACCGGTGAAGTTGTACGAAAGGGTTAGAGCTTATCGTAGTGGTTTTGAGAAGGAAGGCATTAAGGCCGCCCGCTGCGACGAGCTCCGGCAAGAAAAGTGCCAAGAGCGGATTGAAGTTGTAAAAGATGAAAGCAAGGTTGATCGAGGAGGTCGCGGCGGATCTCGCAGGCGGAAACAAGGGGTCGAGGTAGAGGTCGGGAGCGAGGGAAGGATCATCAAGTTTAGTAAGTTGAACACTACTTTGAGCGAGATTTGGAGGAAGGAGGAATTTCGAGCCTTATCCCATTCGAGAAGATACTTATGGGGCAGGGATCCAAGCAAATATTGCGATTTTCATAAAGACAAGGGACATACAATAGAAACTGTTATAATTTGAGAAAGTTGATTCAAGTCGGGATTGATAAAGGCGATTTCAAACAATATCTCGAGGAGCCTTTGCGAGGCGAGAAGAAGGAGGCGACAAGATAGAGCCCGGGGTCGAAACGTAGTCGATGTGATTCGGGACCCATTACCTAGTGTCGCGCGGTTGGACAATCAAATTATGATGTTGGCGCACGGTTTTGATATTCCCCGTTTGCCGCCGGTGAAGACAAGGTGATTAGTTTTTCGAGAAGTGAGCTTGCCGCAACAAAGGGTCATGGGAGCCAACATGTTATTATCACCATATGCAGGGAAATAATGTAGTACGGCGTGTGATGGTTGATTCGGGAGCTAGCGGGAATGTGTTGTATTATGAAGCCTTCAAAAGGATGAACTACTCGACGCTAATCGGTGCCCTACCGGGGATGCCTTGAAGGATTTACAAACCACTCTGTTAAGGTTAAAGGGACAATCCTGTTGGAAGTAGAGATTGGCGAAGGCGGAGTGGTAAGAAGCGAGATGGTGGAGTTTTTGTGATTGATTTGGTTTCCGCTTACAATGCGATAGTTGGAATTCCCTTTTTGTTAAGTTTTGAAATGGTGCTTGTCCATCCCGCATCGGAGGGTAAAGTACCCCACGGCCCGTGGCATTAGGTACATTTGAAGAGTGAGGCTATCTCGGTTGCGAGAAAAAGAAGGAGATGGTAAAAGCAAAAGGGAAAGCCACTTGTTCATTGGTGACAAAGTCGATTCTCGCCAACTAAGGATTAATATGGTTGAGCTTGGTGAATGCGAAAATGATTCGGTGATAACGGAGAGTTTGGAGAATGGCAAAGTGTGATTGTCGGAGGCGCAAAGGGCACCGGAGCTTGTTGAAGAGGTAATCAAAGTTTTCGGTGGGCGAGATTCCGGCGGTGGAGCGCCGGCCGAGAATGCTAAAGGCGAGATGGTCTTAGGGATTGAAGTTGTGAATGGGACGCCTTGAAGCTTAAGCTATCTTAGGGTGGTACGGTTTGTCGACATGGGGAACCCGGGGTTGAGGAGATCGTGATTGAGGAGATTTTTGATAGTGAATGCGAGGAAGATTGCGAGATGATAGAGGTGGAGACCCCAGATGGGTGGCCTACGGGAAAGACGTTCTTGGTTCGGGAGAGGTGATTCCCGCGAAGGTCGGGATAGTAAGAAGCGGAAAAGGATAGAAGTTGAAACTTTGCGAGACGCGAGATGAGCAGAGCTCCCGGGCGGGAGAGGAGCTAGAAGAGGTGGAAATTAACCAGATTACTTCCCGGAGCGGCGAGTTAAGATCGGGAAGCAATTGTTCGAGGATGAGCGAGAACAATTGATTGAATTTCTTAAAGATAATTTGGATGTGTTTGCATGGCGGCTTTGAGGATATGAAAGGAATAGATGAAAATGTTGCTTTACATTGCTTAAATGCGAGATCTAATGTAGAGCCGTTCAAGCGAGAGGTCGAGACATTTGTCGCCGAGAAAAGGAAGGCGCGGTTTTGAAAGAGGTGGATAAATTGTTGAAGGCGGGAATCATTGAGCGGATTCGGTATCCCGAGTGGTTAGCTTGTCCCGTAATGGTTTTAAAGTCAAATAAGAAGTGGAGAATGTGCATTGACTTTGCGGATTTGAATCTTGCTTGTCCCAGATTGCTACCCGCTACCTAGAATTGATAAATTGGTGGATTCGATTGCCGGCCATAGGGTCTTCGGCTTCATTGATGCGTACTCGGGGTATCATCAAATCAAGATGTGCGAAAATGATAAGGCTAAAACGGCTTTCCGAACTCCTAAAGGAAATTTACATGTTACAAGATGATGCCATTCGGCTTGAAGAATGCGGGCGACTTATCGGCGAATGGTGAATGAGGTTTTCAAGTCGCGAGATTAGGCGAAACACAGGAAGCATATATAGATGACATGGTGATAAAAACAAAGGAGTATGATCATGTGTTGGATCTCGCGGAGACATTCGAAAATTTGAGGAGAAATTCAATGAAATTGAATCCCGGCAAGTGCACGTTTGGGGTGGCTAACGGGAAAATTTTTGGGCTTTACGGTGAATAGGCGCGGGATAGAAGCTAATCCAGAAAAAATTCGGGCTTTATTGGAGATGTCGCCGCCCGGTCGATACGCGAGATCTGAGGTTGAATGGGAGGATTATAGCCTTGGGGAGATTCATTTCTAAGGCGGCCGAAAAGTGTTTGCCGTTTTTAAGGTTTTGAAGGGGTGAAGAGTTTTGCTTGGGACGAAGAGTGTGATGCCGCATTTGAAACGAGATGAAGGTGTATGCAGGTAAGCCGCCGTTATTATGTAGCCACTGTTGAGGAGAAGAGTTATTTGTTTATTTGGCGGCTTAGATTTGGCGGTGGCGGCGGTTCTTGTGCGAGAAGAGAAGGGGATTCGAAGACCGATTTACTATGTGTCTAAGGCATTGAGCGAGGTAGAGTCAAGGTACTTTAATGCGAGAAGTTGGCCTATGCTTTGGTAGTGGCCGCGAGAAAATTGAGAGCTTATTTTGTCGCACACCATTGTTGTATTAAGTGATGCTCCCTTGAGAAAGATTTTGCGGCGACACGATGCCGCGGGAAGATTCTTTGAAATGGTCAATTGAGTTAGCGAGTTTGATTTAAAGTATGAAGCTCGCTTAGGGCAATTAAGGCGCGGCGTGGCGGATTTCATCGTTGAGACATCTTTTACTAAGTCGCGGGAGGAGTTGATGGAAGATTTAGTAAAGAAGAAAGCGGAAAAGAAGGTAGGGCCCGGTTTGCGGGAAAAGGAGGAAAGGCCATTTGATTCTTTGGGCTCTGTATGTTGATGGGTCGTCTTCGAAGGATAAAGGGCGGCGCGGGAATCACTCGACTTCGCCGGATGGAGAAGTAAAGTATGAAAGCCACGAGATTTAAGTTCAATGTCTCGAATAATCAAGCGAGTACGAGGCTTTGATTGCGGGGAGTAGAATTGGCGCGAGATATTGGGTTGACGAAGATAGTGATTCACTCGGATTCCAGTTAATTGTCAATCAGATAAATGGCGAGTATGGAGTTTTGAATGTGGTGCTAACAAAATATTGTGACTTGGCGAGAAGTTTATTAAAAGTTTTGAATTACGGGAGTTGGTTCGAGTTGATAGGGCGATAATTCGCGGGCGATGAATTGAGTAGGACGGCGGGATCGAGGAGCGAGCAGCTGCCGATGAGCCAATGATTGAATATGTGGATATGCCGGTGATCGATAGACCGGTTGTCTGAGATTGTCGATGGTGAGAAGGATTGGGTTGTGGAAATGAAGGAATTTCTAGATAAAGGGAGTTGCCGCGAGATGAGGGTAAGGCGAAATTGATAAAGGCGACATCCCAAGATTCAACGTGCAAGATGGAGTGTTGTATAGGAGGTCTTTTTCAAAACCGGCGATGAGGTGCGTTGAGCCCGGCTGGTTTCGAAGGTTTTGTTCGAGATCCATGAAGGGGTATGTGGCGGCCATCCGGGGCGAGAAAGTTAGGCGACAAAGTGTTGTTCCATGGCTATTATTGGCCAAGTACGAGGAAAGATGCGAGATGTATGTGAAGAAGTGCGAGAAATGTCAAAGATTCGGCAACATTCCCGAATTCCCGCCAGAGCAAACTCTATTGTGCCGAGCTGGCCATTCGACATGTGGGGGATTGATTTGATAGGGCCATTCCCAAAAGCCAAGAGGTGGTTGTCGGCATGTGGTTGTCGCCGTGGATTATTTCACAAAATGGGCGAGGCGAAGGCGTTGGCGACAATCGGCGAAGATCAAGTTATAAAGTTTGTGCAAGAAAACATTTGGTGTAGATATGGGGTTCCAAGGGCTATTATTTCAGATCACGGCACTCGGTTCGGGAAAAAGTTTTCAGCGGAATGCTCAGGGGTCAATGTCAAACATTGGATGTCGGCGGTATATAGGCCGCGGTGCAACGGTCAAGCGGAGCGGCAAACAAGCGAGTCATTGTCGCCTTGCGCAAAAATACGGAAGGAAGAAGTGGAGCATGGCTAGAGGAGTTGCCTATTGCTTTGTGGTATGTGCGTACTACTGTTAAAGGCTCAATTGGGGAAACCGCTTTTGCCCTTACCTATGGATCTGAGGCTATGGCACCCGCAGAGATGGCTTTGCCGACATACAGGGTTGCTTACTATGACGAGGCGAAACGGGCGAGAGCGGTGTAATGATCTGGACTGATTGATGAGAAAAGAATGTATGCAAGAATGAAGATGATTAATTATAAGCAGAAGATGAAAGCCCAGCATGATAAGCGAGTTAACAGGAGGTCCTTCAATGTTGGAGATTGGGTTTTGAGGAGTGTTGAAGCGACGGGGGCCAAGCCGGATTCACCAAGTTAAACGAGAAATGGGAAGGCCCGTTCAGTTTCGAGTGTGGTGCGGGAAGGAACCTATAGATTGAGAAACCGAGATGGTGAAGAATTGAAGAATGCTTGGAGTGTCGACCATCTCAGCGGTTCTATCGGTGAAGCCGTGGCGACATCATGGTCATTTCAATTTTTGCCTTTTGCCACTAGACGGCAAAAGTTACATAACTTTTTCTTGTAAATGGTTCTTTTGATTGTCAAAGGAAAAAGTTATGTAAAATTTGGTGTTCTAGGAACCATGTAATGTCTATATGATAAAGATGATGGCGAGGCGTTTCTCTCGACATGTTATGGTGCATTTCTATATTTGTAAAATACTCTAATGATATGGTTTTGATTATTTCATGAAAGCTAAAGCTTGAAGAGGGCGGACAAAGAGGTTGCCGCTAAAGCTTGAAGAGGGCGGACAAAGAGGTTGCCGCTAAAGCTTGAAGAGGGCGGACAAAGAGGTTGCCGCTAAAGCTTGAAGAGGGCGGACAAAGAGGTTGCCGCTAAAGCTTGAAGAGGACGGACAAAGAGGTCGCCGTTAAAAGCTGGAAGACGAATCACCAAAAGCTTGGAGAAAGGGGAGGTGGCTTGGAGATAACGGTTTCAAGTCGCGAGCCTTGCGGCTTGGAGATAACGGTTTCAAGTCGCGGTGCCTGGAGATAACGGTTTCAGGCACCTAGAAAAGTCCCGGCTTTTTAACGGGCGAGAAAGGGGAGGTGACTTGGAGATAACGGTTTCAAGTCGCCAAACCTTGCGGCTTGGAGATAACGGTTCCAAGTCGCGGTGCCTGGAGATAACGGTTTCAGGCACCTAGAAAAGTCCCAGCTTTTAACGGGCGAGAAAGGGAGGTGGCTTGGAGATAACGGTTTCAAGTCGCCAAACCTTGCGGCTTGGAGATAACGGTTCCAAGTCGCGGTGCACAGAGATAACGGTTTCGGGCACCTAGAAAAGTCCGGCTTTTAACGGGCGAGAAAGGGGAGGTGGCTTGGAGATAACGGTTTCAAGTCGCGAACCTTGCGGCTTGGAGATAACGGTTCCAAGTCGCGGTGCACAGGAGATAACGGTTTCGAGGCACCTAGAAAAGTCCGGCTTTTAACGGGCGAGAAAGGGAGGTGACTTGGAGATAACGGTTTCAAGTCGCGACCTTGCGGCTTGGAGATAACGGTTCCAAGTCGCGGTGCACAGAGATAACGGTTTCGAGGCACCTAGAAAAGTCCGGCTTTTAACGGGCGAGAAAGGGGAGGTGACTTGGAGATAACGGTTTCAAGTCGCGAGGCCTTGCGGCTTGGAGATAACGGTTTCAAGTCGCGGTGCACAGAGATAACGGTTTCGAGGCACCTAGAAAAGTCCGGCTTTTAACGGGCGAGAAAGGGGAGGTGACCTGGAGATAACGGTTTCAAGTCGCCAAACCTTGCGGCTTGGAGATAACGGTTCCAAGTCGCGGTGCCTGGAGATAACGGTTTCAGGCACCTAGAAAAGTCCCGGCTTTTTAACGGGCGAGAAAGGGGAGGTGACTTGGAGATAACGGTTTCAAGTCGCCAAACCTTACGGCTTGGAGATAACGGTTCCAAGTCGCGGTGCCTGGAGATAACAGTTTCAGGCACCTAGAAAAGTCCCAAAATTGTCATGGGCGGGATAAAAAGACCTGGAAGAGCGAAATGCGAGGTCAAGCGTAACTTTACCAAAAAAAGGGAAAGTTGTTAAAACCTAACTTTGATCAACATCTTAGTTAGATGGTTTTGATAAAGGAAGACATATACAGAACAGGGTTTATATCAAAAGAGGAAATCTGTTATATTCATCTCTCAGTTTATCTGACAGTTATGAATCTAACAATAAATCCTTCAATAACCTAAATCACTTTCGCAAAGTGTGTTATGCAAATGATCTTAAGAATAGAGTAAGGCTGCCTAAAGACAAGCCTCACTCTTTTGGAGGGAGTAGTATGTATATAGGTAAGTTATGAGAAAGGAGTCTTCGATAAACTATCGAAGCAAAAAGATAACTGTCGAGGCAAAAATGGCGACATATTAAAGGTAGAATTTCAACGCAAATTGCAGTAAGCAGAGTAATAACAAAGTATAGAATAACAAAGTATAGAGTTGGAGTCGCATGGCGACATAATGAAGCATCAAAGAAAGTTTATGAAAGCAAAGGTTAAGGCGAGATGCCAATCGCGGCATCTAAACTATTGTAGAGCAAAGGTTAAGGCGAGAATACACAATAATCAAAGGCATAACAAAGTCGATAAGAGCGACATCGAGGTTATAACGAAGCAAAAGTTTAAGAACCACATATGGGTACACAAAGTAAAGTATCAAGTCGCAAACCGCGACACCACATTAAAAAGAGCATAAATGTTTAGGCCGCAAACCACGACCTTACAACCATATAAACCGTTCAAGTCGCAAACCGCGACGAAAAACCGCAAAAGACCAAGTATCAAATTGTCTAAGTCGCAAACCGCGACACCAATCCAAAAATAAAATGTTTAAGTCGCAAACCGCGACATTCCCAAAAGCATACTATTGTTTAAAAGGCAAGAAAGTAAATTGTCTAAGAGCAAACCACAAAACATTGTTTAAAAAAGAACCACAGTAAATCAGGAGGCAGAGGGTTGTGTTTCACCAGCGGAGAGTCGGGCAGCACGGCGGGCATCGCGAGCGGCATTTTTAGCGGCGAGGAGAGCTTGACCTTTCTCGCCAATTAGTTCCACCCACATTGACAGAGCGTCGTTGTCGATGAGGGCGGGAGGTTCCCAGTCGGCTTGCCCGAAGCTCATCTTCCGCAGCCCAAAGCCTTGACTCTCCGTCTTCGCAAGGGAAAATGGAGTGACCGCGGCGACAAAAGTCGTTGTAGATGCTGCTCCGAGCCCCATTTCGCAATCAGTTCGGGAGTTATAGGCGGGATGTCCTCGGAGCTTGCCGCCGCTGCCCGCATGGCGTGAAGTAAGGCCTTGTCGTACATATCCGTAGGCGTCGGTTTCCGCTCTCTCTTTGTTGGCGGCAATCTCCGCGATCGAGTCTTCATTCTTGGTAGTCGGGGGCCGGTTGTCGGCTTGAGGGCTGAATCTTCTCTTCTAGCGCCACCTTTTGCGGCAACCTCCTTCGCTTTATCCTCGGCTGCGAGGCCTTGTTCTCG
The DNA here is from genome assembly GCA_022495995.1 of Adenophora triphylla var. japonica. NCBI lineage: Eukaryota > Viridiplantae > Streptophyta > Magnoliopsida > Asterales > Campanulaceae > Adenophora > Adenophora triphylla. Next base: position 104,772 of record JAFEMH010003182.1, on the reverse strand, counting down.
CTTGCCTTGAGTACCTCGAGGCCTTTAATTGCTCGCCTGCGGTTTTGCCAACTCCTTCTCCATCTCGCCACATCGCCCTTGTATTTTCTCTCTCTCCGCCACTGCGCGCTTGCGAACCTTGTCCGCTTTCTCGGCTTCACGCATCGCCAGTTTATACTTGTCCCTGAATCCACGCAAAGTACTCGCCACCTGTGAAGATTCGGGAAAACTTAATAGTGTGAAGGATGTTGTCGAATTAGAAGTAGATTACCAAGTGAAAAGTGTTAAACGACAAGCACTTACGCTGCAAATCTGAAGGCCAGCAAAATTCAAAGATAAATCAACATCTTGTTCAACCACTTCTCTTATGGCCGCCCTGTCGCAAGTCCATTCAAGTATGCCGGCGCCGATAAGACTATTGTGAGATCACGAGAATGAAGGTTAAAGCCTTCCCGGTAGGGAAGCTGAGGCAATTTCCACACGAGAGATTATACAAGTCTTCTCTCTCCGTGGGCATCTCAAACCCTTCCCTGAGCCAGCTCACCAATTCAGCCTCCCCTTCAGTAGATTCTTCTATCGGTTCAGTTTCCTCCTCTGTTCGCACCCTTTTGTGAGCGCGAGAACCAGAGGGGCAGGGGGACCGTGGCGGCGGGACAGGCTCTATCACAGCAACCTCGACATCTTCTTCACCTGCTTCTACTTCCATTCTCTCTTCCTGCTGAACGGCGGATGACCTTAGAGGAGTTTTTGCTCTGCTTGATTTTCGTGATTGCCCTGCTGCCCTCTCGGCGGCAACCGCAGCCTTCTCGCGAGCAATTGCCTCGGAATCATCCCCGTCGCGAGATATGGGAAGCTCTATCTCCGGGGCCTTGGATAGATCAGCTTGGCGGGCATTCGTAAGTCGCTTACGACGACCATCGGATCTCGCCGCGGCATTGGCACGTACGTCGAGAGATGTCCATGAGTCGAAAACCTGGGCCAGGAAAAGGTGTTAAATAAAGAGAAATAGCAAAACAAAATAAAGAATAATGGGAAATGAAATACGTACTTAAAACCTCAAACATAGCATTGCAGCAATGATCTTTCTTTTTGCAAGGCCCGCACTCGGAGGCGAGAACATCCCCAGAATGGCGTTCCCAACCAGGGTACGGGTCTAGTGGTTTGATGATCAGGCGAGGTTCATCGTCAGGATTGCGATAATCGGGAAGACCAACTTTCCTAAGCGAGAGAAGGGCGAGATAGTATATCCCGCCATGAAAATAACGCTAGCCCCGTGTACGAGGCATCTTCTAAAACCTTAAAAAAATTTCTTTCAACACAGAGAGTCGCCGAAACTAAGGCATTACGGGTTATGATCTTTGTATATATGTCGCCAAGATCGCATGGATGAGTCCGGCCTATGCGGGATATAATCGAAGTGGGTTGGATTGCCGGTTGTGGACCTTTCTAGGTAAGGGGTCGAAGCCTAGGACTCTTATACTTGACAGAGAGTCGGTTTTCAACTACGCCACCTGCGAGACACGAAGTATAACCATCAAACAAATTTACAAAAAGGGGAAGTGTGGGTTCTTGCTTTAAGGCCCTACAAATCACTATGTAGCTCGTAAGGACCACGATAGCATTGGGATGAAGGTCTACTATGGCGGCTTGGGAGTGGATTAAGACGGCGACAAGGAAGGGGTCTATTGGTATCCTAAGGCCGGCGTCTAGCGAGACGAAAACACAATAACCCCATCTTTTCTATCTCGCATAGCGGCGAGGGATAAGTCACCGACATAAGGTTCTATGTGGTAAATGTCAGGGTTAATCCCGTACTTAACATAATAATGAGATTGTAAATGGGAGTGAGAAGAGGCTGCTGGAGCCGGCGACCTCGGGGTTGGAAGAACCACTGTGAGACAGTTGTCGCTCTAGGGTCTCGTGCTAAGGTGTCAGAGACATCATGGTCGAGATGTTGAGTTTGAAGAAGACATGACTTTGTGAATAGAAGGGAGGACCAAGTAAATTTGGGGGCTACGATAGAGCTAGAAAAATCGAGTTTAAGGAAAGAGATGTCACGGGCGGGAAGGGGTATAATTTCTTGAAGAAAGTATGCGTAGGGTCGGAGTATTATAGGGAGAGGAAAGGGCGACATCCAAACTCATGTCGCCTAAGCAAGGAATGAGAATCTATAATTGAGATAAAAGCCCCTGCCCCCATCATCTCTTTTTTGAAAACCCTCTCCCACATATTGCGCTCTAACCAGACTTAACAAGTTTTGGAAAAAAGACGACCATTTACAAGAAAATATAAAATTGCAATTGCGAGAATTCTTGCGAGAATTCAAGCAAGAACTCAAGCGAGAATTCATGCGAGAAGGCAAAGTTGGAGAAATTACCTGGGAAGTTGCAGGTTGGAATGAAAGTCTGAAGGAGAAGTTGAAACGGAAGCTTGAAGGCTCTATACGCCACCCTTCTTCTCCTAAAACTCCTTAGGACGCTTCGAAATATGCGGATAAGTTGATTATGAGGGGTGTCTGCGATCTGGGGGAAGTACAGAGTGTGAGATGATGGTGAGGGGTTTTTAAACTCCAAAAGTATAGGAACGGAACGGTTAGGGGGGGGGGATTTAAGAGAGGGAATTAATGGAGTATGATTTTTGAAATTCCCCCCATTATTGTGAATATTTAAGAGGGGACGGCTCGGTTCCCAACGTAAGTGTACGGCCCCCCAACCGTCTGGCTTACCCTCGTTACGACACGTGGCACATGCGTGACGGACAAGGACTGTTTCCTCGCCCATGTGGAGGATAAACTGCGAGAATTATGCGACATCAAATAAAGTTCTCGCCTGGACCATGAATAATCCGAGGCTTGAACTTGGGGGCTTCTGATACGATCCCATAAATTACATTGGGCCCTAATAATAAGAAACCAGGCCCAATAGCTAATTAAGGTCCAGGCCCATTGGGCTTAGGCCGCCCAAGAGAATTTGCCGTTTCAGCGACATAAAATGAATAGGCTCCTGGGAGCTGCTTTAGACCCCGGCGAGAAGGGACGTGGGGATACAGATTTTAGGGGCAATGGGGCTATGCGAAAGACATGGCCGAGCTCATGCTCGCCTCATGAGTAAGAGGAGTACGTTGCTCGTAGGCTACCTAGGTCAGGGCGACATGACAGTTGATGTCGCCCATAATCAGGTTGTCGCCTGAGCGACAAGGAACTCAGGGCATTACCAGGATGGTACGTTGATTGTCGCCTACGTCCCTAACCCTAAATACTTGTGATGGATGACTGATGTGACAAGGTGAACAGTGAAATCCCACTAAGTTGAGGTTGGTTGAGATCACCTCCTTTGGATGATTGACAAGTGTCCCCCATGTGCAAGGCACATGGGGGGCTTAGGGATATATAAAGGGTGAATAGTGTTCATTGCATGGGTATGTATCTCTCTCTCTGCTTTCTCTCTCTAGATCATCCATTGTTACACCACCTTCCTTGTTCATCTAACCTTACTCTCACGCCGGAGGGGGTACGCCGGAGTCACCCCCGGCCTAGTTTACCTTGTTCTTTGTGTGCAGGCGGCCAACCAAGCAAGGAAGCAGCCGGAGTGTCCAGTCAATCTCAGTTCCTGTGCAACCAAAGATTTTTCATGATAGCATCAGGAGGATTAATGGCACGAGCGTGTTAGTAATATTGCACGGTCGTGCAACCGGTCTTTATAGATGGGCAGAGCCGATTGTGCTCCTAGGGTTTTTGTAACCATGTTGTCTTAAGAATTAGGAGTATGAATATTCTCATGTCCCCCAATGTTTTTAACTAATTTTAAGTAGTTTATTGCTCATAAGTTTCTATTTATTGTGGTGCATTATGTTTGTCGATTGATTGTAGTGAGCTAAAAATTTATTGCACACAATAGAGATCTTCATTTTTGGATCATGCTCCCTCCGTTCCAAATCTATGTGCACATTTGATGTTTTGCGCATAAATTAAGAAAAGTGGGTAATGGAGAAAGTGTTGTGATGATGCCAAAATCGTCAACACAGCCCAAATCCAAGCGTTGAATGCTCCGGCGATTGCAAGGCCTGAAAATAAGAGAAAACACGTAAACTAAGCCGGGGCGGATCCGGCTAAAGGCCCTCCGGCGTGAGAGTAAGTTCACGGTTGATATTAGAGAAATTAAATGGACAGAGTTTCTCCAATGTAAAAAGTAACGTACCGAATAATGAGCCATGGGGCTTGTATTTATAGGAATGGATAAGTAGAATCCATGTTGGAATGAACTTGTAAGGGGATAAGATGTAATCTTAAGAGGATCATATACATTAAGGAATCCTTGTTTGACTTGAATTGATATTGGTAATTGTAATCTGATTGGAGTTACAACTGTATAATCCTTGTTGAATAAGGAGTGTAGCGCTGGCGGAGCAGAGGAAGACAAATGATTTTCCTCGGCCTTGGGCAAATTAGCCGAGGAAAGTGACTTTGTTTCCTCGTCATTTGGTAAATGGCCGACATGAAAATATGCCGGGGAGAATACTTTTGTTTCCTCGGTAATTGGTGACATGCCGAGCAAAGGACTTTTCTCTCCTCGGTAATCAAGACAGGCCGGCCCAAGAAGGGCGACAAATGTTCCTCGGCATACGAGGAAAATAATGCTCGGCCATAACACTTGATGAATATATAATATCCATGGCCCAATATAGTTGGGCCCAGGTTCGGGCAAGCCCATGTTCGTAGCTCGGTTTATTCCGTTCAGTGGCCCCCAACTTTCTAGCTCGGCTTAGACGAATAGAAAGTTAGCTCGTCCTCGGCATATGGAATACGAACAGGTTTGACACGCGTCCTCGGCGTCGTTTCATATGGCGACGGTTGCCGTGCAGGGCCCCCGGTCTTGTCACGCCACGAAACCATCATTTCGCATTTAATTCTTGGGACTCGGACTGGATCTTTACTTTACCGGGTTGACCCGGATTGGAGGGGTATAAAAACTAAAACCCTTTTCATTTCACTCTTTACAAAACCCAAGCAACTGAGAGCAAAGGCGAAAGAGATTTCAGGCGATCACAGCAACCTTCATCCCGGTTTCCGGCGAGCTTTGTTTTTCGGCGAAGTTGCTTTCTGTATTTGATTCCATTCATTCTTGCAAACTCGGGTATGAAATTCCTCCCTTTCTTACAACTTCCTTTCATGCTCCGAGCGTTTTCTAGGGTTTAGGAGTGAATTTGTCTATGCGAAGAACCGCCATTGTTGAAGGTTGAAGCTTTTCTTGATAAAAACTTTAAAAACTTGACTCTTCAATTCTCTTTGCATTTTATATGAAATTTCTAAAATATTGAATGAACTCCCCCTTCGTTTTTGATTCCCCTTAGAAATGGCTCGATCTTGGGACCATTCTCCCGATTCCGTTATGGATATCATCTTGGAAATTTGAGGGTCTATCGTAGAGAGAGGGTCCGTGGATGATCTTGAACTTGGATGATATAAGCAAGCGGTTGAGGGGTTACGGCCGCTCCCGTTTATTCATTCAATACCCGGACTCCACAAGAATAGATAGGATTGAGTGCGGTTCTCCCAACATCATAGTGTTTGAGGATAGGGCTCAAATGGTGGAGCACATCGGCTGTTCTACCGGCCTCCCATCGCGAAATGCGTGAGCGTCGAGAGGTACGGTCCCCTCCTCGGCCTTATGAAATGACGAGGAAGGAGATCTTCCTTCCTCGGCCTTATGGAATGACGAGGAGGGGAATCTTCCTTCCCGTCATTTAATCGGCCATTGACGAGGTAAATAACTTGGTCTCCTCGTCTTTATGCGAGATATGACGGGAAGAGAAGAGTGAGCCCTCCTCGTCTACTCGAGATAGTTGACGCCTTCGTTGAAGGTGCACAGCCGATGCCCGCCTCGTCAGAAGAAGAGTCAGGAGCGCGGTAGCAGGAAAGCAAGTGGAGAGGACACCAAAGCACAGGGATCCCATGATTGAAAAATTGTACTCCAAGTACAAGGTGGACCGGGATGAGTACAAGTTAACTTATATGGGCAAGATTGAGCCGAAGACGGAGAAGGAGGAGACGAACTTCTACTACAATCAAGATTATGTCCACTTCTATTATAAACGGTTCCAACAAGGGCTTCGTCTTCCTCTGGACCCCTTCATCTGCGAATTTTTGGATGATGTAAGGCGGTTCCGGCCATGCTAGGAGCCGACGGTACTAGGGTTTTGGTCGGCTTTATCATCCTCTGCCGTAGTTTAGGCTATGAGCCGACCATGGGAGCCTTAGTCATTTCTACATTATCGAGTCATTAAGGAACAATGGTGGTAGTAATTAGGAGTGCCAATAGGAAACCAAAATTGCTCCTCCCCATGTCTAGTAAAGTTCAGTGGGATCATCATGTCATCCGAGTTGAGAGCCGCGAGGTTGGGAGTTCAGTCTCCTTGCGGTGACCCGACATCTACCTTCATTTGTCCGACAATATGAGTGGACCAAAGCTTTGATCAAACGCCTAGAAGAGTTTGCCGGGGTAGGGGTCTGGGTGGAAGCAAGTTGAATCCTCGGATCATTTCTATATCCGGGCGGGATTGATGCGGGGAACGAGGGCAGGGTAGCTCCCTTGTAAATGTTAAACGAGGTCGTCGTTTCAATGATTGGGCGGTACATCCAGGCTTTGTATTTCACGAGGGCGTATTAGGTGCCACGATGGCGTCCGCGACCAATGTATTGGAGCACCTAACATTGTTGGACGTAAACTTTTATCTTACACTTGTAATTTTTGCATATTATTTTGCTCGTACTTGACCTTGGATCTTCTTGTTCGTACTTGACCATTTCTTCCTTGTCTTTCTGATTTGACTACAGGAAGAAGCCACCCTTGCGATGGAGAGACTAAGTCCTCGGGAGGCGATCGGGCGAAAGAAAGGCGAGCAAGAAGTCGGCTACGGTGGAGAGGAAGGACGAGGCCAATGCTCGTAACTTGGTGCTCGGTGTCCGGGGTGATAAGCCCCTACCTCTTAAAGTGCATCGGGAGATTAATTCGAGGACGCGGCATCCGAGGATCCGGTTGAACCCATGCTTGGTGACATGGTGACCTTTCTGCGGGTGCGAGGAGGCGGGAGCCGAGGAAAGCCGCCTCGTTGCTCGGAGATACGGCTCCCGAAAGAGCCCAAGCTTCGAGTGCGAGGAGCACTGTAACTAAGAAGGCTAATGTTGGTGGGGCTCCCCACGTTGAGGCTCCCGAGGTTGATGCTCCTCCTCCTCCTCTAACCATGCGAAAATATTGAGACCATTGAGCGGGCGACGGGCGGCCAAGAGCATGGCCATCAATGTTCCTCGGCTGAAAGGAATTCCTCTGCAAGCTAGGACGGGGCCCTTGGTACGATTGGGGCGAGCCCGGTCCGAAGATCTATGGACGAGGATGCCTATGATGCTCTTGTCGAGGAGGCTCCAGCGATGATACCTTGCTTTGTCGCGAGGGCTCTTAATTGCCGAGGTGAATATCCTTTCCTTGCTCGTTGATCATTGGTTTTGATTTGATACATTCTTCTAATATGATATTGAACTTTCTTTCGGTTGGCTTACGTCACGGCCTATGAAAATGTTTTGGCGAAGAAGACCGGGACGCATGAATGAGGCGAGCGGCCACGGCGAAAGTGATTACGAGAAGTCTTCCTTGGTCAAACTTCTTAAAGCCAAAGATGCCGAGCTTGAGGCGACGAGGCGAAGGTGGAAGGCGAGGTTAAGAGGGCCGAGGAAAGCAAGGCCAAGGCCGAGGAAGAAAGCCAAGGCCGACGAGCTTCTCCGGCTTAAAGGAGAGGAGGCGGACCAAAGCTCTTACGGATAAGGCCGAGCTTCGAGGCTAAGGCCGAGGAAGTTGAGCCAAATACCAAGGGCTGGAGGCGCCCTTCCCGCCAAAGAAAACGAGGCGTGGCGCTTGAGAGAGCCGGCATTGAGGATGCTTTGTGGTAGCTAGCTCGGCCTTCCGGGACGCCGTGGACGAGCGAGACGGCTACTATGTTCGAAGATGGATACCTTCGTCTTGCTCGTAGTATCTGGTGATCCCTCCACCGGCCTTGATATCAATAAAATAGCTATCTTTGATATGCGGGACCAATACGGTGAGGAAGTTAGGGCTCTCCATCACTTAGTCCCCTTCTCTGCAAGCAACTTGGAATTGATAGCGACGAGGATGCTCAAGCATGCGGGGAAGTGTGGAGGCCGGCCCTGTAGTCCGGGCAACATCAAAGACTTAGTGGAGGCCATCCGGGACGAGGAAGAGCACGAGGCCATGGAAGCAGGAAGGAAGGGCGAGGAGAGCGATGCTCTTAACAATCAAACGGACCTTCCTCCTCCTGGCTCCATTACTCAAGATTGGCTTGAGAAGCCTTTTGATGATGTTCAGCAATCTCAGCAGTCTTAGGATAGTTTTTCCTTTTATGCTTTTTGTAATAGATGATAGGATGTGTAATTTCATTTGGATATTAATGAAAAATCCTTTGTTATGATTCTTGTTCTTTTAATAACTTGCTCGTATCCTTGCATGCTAGGCATAGGCCTTTGGACTTGAGAAGGTGGGATCCCAGGAGGTTCCTTATTGCTTACTTATTGAGCAAGTGGTTTGGCAGGAAGTTTCCTCGGCTTTAACTATGCTTTCGTGCGTCATTTAGGCAGGAAGTTTTCCTTGGCTTTAAATATGACTTGTGATCTGAACGAGGTGGCCCCTTGGTAGGATGCATGGTAAGCCATTAGGCGAGGAGGACCCTTGGTCTTGGGCATTTGGTAAGCCGTCGAGGCCAAGGAAGACCACTTGGTCTTGGGCTGTGGTAAGCCATCGAGCCGAGGAGGACCACTTGGTCTTGGGCTGTTTGGTAAGCCATCGGGCGAGGAAGGCCACTTGGTCTTGGGCGTAGGTAAGCCATCGAGCCAAGGAGGACCACTTGGTCTTGGGCATTTGGTAAGCCATCGAGGCGAGGAAGGCCACTTGGTCTTGGGCTGTAAGCCATCGAGGCGAGGAGGACCCTTGGTCTTGACTGTTTGGTAAGCCATCAGGCCAAGGAAGATCCTTGGTCTTGGCTGGTGTGTTTGAGAGAGTTGGAGATAAAGTCCTCTTCTTGGTGTAGATAGTTGATAGTGGCTTTGCATATTAGAAGGAACTGCTTTCGTAGAACTGAAATGCGATTACATAGAACTGCAATCCTATCAACTAAAAAGACAAAAAGAAAACAAAAGACCGAAAATAAAAGACCGAAAATAAAGAGCTAATCTATTGCAAAATAAACTAGACTAGTGATAATATTTTCTAAGGTTGTCGGAGTGCCATGGATGCTTGAGATCCTTCCCCTCCTTGGTCCTTAATCTGTAGGTCCCTTCTCGAATGACTTGAGTGATGATATAGGGACCTTCCCAATTTGGGGAGAGCTTGTTTTGTTACGCTTTCCGAGCCGGTGGCTTCGATCTTTCTAAGTACCCAATCGCCCACTTGGAATACTCTTTTGATGACCCTCTTGTCGTGATATGCCTTGGTCCTTTGCTTGTAATTCACCATCCTCATCTGCGCGGCTAGTCGTTTTTCATCTATCGAGGTCCGAGGTCTAGGAGCCTATTGACCTTGTTGACTTGCTCATCATAATGGGAGTTCCTTCGTAGGGATGGCCATCTCTGCCGGTGCCGTAGCCTCGGAGCCGAAAGTTAGTGCGAATGGGGTTTCCCGGTTGGCCCCAGGGTGGTTGTGCGAAACGACCCATAAAGCTAGGGAAGTTCGTCCAACCATCTACCCTCGCGTCCTTCAAGATTCTTGGTGAGGGCGGTTAGGACCGGTTGTTGGCGGCTTACCTTGGCCCAGTTGCCTTGGGTACGCTGGCGAAGATTTTGCATGGCGTACTTTGACTCTTCCTAATTCGGTTGTAAATGCCGTGGAGAATTGGAGGCCATGGTCGAAACAATTGTATGCGGAAGGCGAATGCGCACGAGATGTTGTCATGAACAAAGTTGATCGCATTCTCTTCCGTTATCTTGGCGAATGCCTTGGCTTCTATCATTGGAGAAGTAATCAACGGCTACTATCACGTACTTGCAATTACCACGGGCGGGTGGGAAGGGTCCAATGAGGTCGATCCCCCACATATCAAATGGCCACGTAGGTATTACAAGTGTTTGCTCGGCTAACGGGTAGTCTTGGAATGTCGAGAGAACCTTTGGCATTTGTCACATTTTCGAACATAGGCATGCGCGTCTTCCCTTAGAGTTTGGCCGGTAGTAACCTAGCGCTATGATTTTGTCGGCTAAGGTTACGGCCCCGGGTGTCCGCCGCAAACACCTTCATGTACTTACGCCGGGAGGTTCTCGGTTTCCTTGGGATAGACACACCTTAGCGGGGGCTTCGTGAAAGATCTTCGGTAGAGGATTCCGTTCATCACCACGAATCTTGGAGACCTCTTCTTGATAAGCTTGGCTCGAGCATCATCTTACGGGAGTTTCTCCTTCTCAATGTATTCGATGTAGTCATCGATCCGGCATCTCTCTTCCTCGTCCCGAAGCATGACTTGTAATCTTTCATACGCGGGTTCCTCGGCATAAACTACATATGGGTTGGTCTCAGAAGGAGGCTACATCCATGGTGGCTAGTTTGGAGAGAACATCTGCGACTTGGTTGTCTTCCCTTCCTATACGCTTGAGCTCGAAAAATTCCATTTTCTTCGTCATATCTAGGACCGAGTCTCTATATTTGGCAAGGGTGACATCTTGAGTGTTATATTCTCCTTTCACTTGTTTGACAACAAGTTGGGAGTCACGAAACGGCCACCTTAGTTGCTCCATAGAAGGAGGCCAACTCAATGCCAAATATGAGAGCTTCGTATTCGACTTGGTTGTTAGAGGCGAAACACGAAGCGGATGGCATCTTGTATAGTATATTCTCCTTACGGACTTGCTAGTACTACTCCGGCTCCGCTTCTTTCCTTGGTAGGCGATCCGTCAGTATACGGGATCCAGCGGTTGGATGGGAGTTGAATGGGAGAGTCTTTTTCCTCCGGCGCGTTTTGCTTAGGGAGGTGGGGAGATGCTCGCCCATAAAGGCGGTCTCGACCATGAAGTCAACGAGAGGCATGTGCTAGGAGGGTCTTCCTTGGTTGGTAAGTGATATCAAACTCCGTTAGAGCGATTGACCAATTAAGGAGGCGTCCCGAGCCGTCCAACTTGTGAAGGATTTTCTTGAATGGTTCGTTGGTGTAGACGGTGATAGGGTGTGCGAGAAAAATATGCACGCGGCTTCCTTGAAGCAATGACTAGGGCGTATGCTATCTTCTCCACATTGAAATATCTGCTTTCCACATCGGACGGGGCCTTTGAGACATAATAGGCGGCTTCGAATTCCTTCATCCTTTCGAACCAAGGCAGTGCTGACGGCGTGATCGGTGGCGGCTAGGAAGACATATAGCATCTCGCGGTAGTCGGACTGCTAAGCGAGGAGGGGAACCCAAGTACTCCTTCAACCGGAGGAATGCTTAGAGCATTCGGGAGTCAGAGGAGAAGCTCTTGGTACCCTTGATACCTTGAAGAAAGGCGGTGACTTTTCGGCGGACTTGGCGATGAATCTTCCCGAGGCGCAATTCTTCCATTAAGTCTTTGGACCTCTTTGATGGTGGTAGGTTCCTTCATGTCAATGAGCGCCTTGATCTTTTACAGGGTTTGCTTCAATCCCCTTTGGGAAACCATGAAGCCCGAAATTTTCTGCGGTAACTCCGAACACGCACTTGCTTGGATTCGGCTTCATGTTGTTGGCTCGGAGGTTGTGAATGGTCTCTTCTAGGTCGGGAACGTGGTGCCTTCCTTGGTCTTTATGACCATGTCATCAATATAAGCCTCCATGTTTCTACCTATCGACTTGCAAAAACTTGATTTACCATCCGTTGGTAAGTGGCACCGGCATTCTTGAGCCCAAAAGGCATCATGATGTAGCGAAATTCCCACGAGGTGTTTGAAAGGCGATCTTCTCGATGTCTTCTTTCGCCATTTTTATCGATGATAGCACGAGTAGGCATCTAAGAAGGCGAGAGTTTGGTGTCCGAAATGGAGTCCGCTAACTTGTCGATTACAGGGAGAGGATAGGCTGTCCTTGGGGCGAGGCTTTGTTTAGATCGGTAAAGTCTATGCACATGCGCCATTTCCCATTTTGTTTCTTCACCATAACAACATTAGCCAACCAAACGGGGTATTTGACTTCGCGAATTATTCGGCGAGTAATTTACGCACCTCCTCCTTTATAGCTTCCTCCTTGTCTCTTGCAAAATTTCTCCTCGTGCAGGAGATGGTCTTCGCTAAAGGATCAACTTCTAAGCGGTGGAGGGCTACTTCCTCATTGATCCCCCTCATGTCTTCGACTCTCCAAGCAAAGACGTCGAGGCTGTTTTCAAGAGGGATATGATTCTTTCTTTCTCTTCTGTGATAGGCTGGCCTCCTAGCTTGATTTTTGTTCGGGATAGTCGGGATTAATGACTACCTCTTCTAGCTCATCTACGAGGCTTCATTTACGGTCCGTCTCGAAATTCCGGGGATTCGATGATGATCTCTACGATTCTCCTCCCTTCATTGTCGTTTACATTGAGGCCTTCTTCCTGCATAAGTTTATCGATGTCACGGAAGATCGTTCTTCCACAGAGTCATGGTTGGCCCCGAGTTACGGTCATTGACGAGAATGGGGTCTTCCTCGGAGATGGGTAGAACTATGCCTTGGTCATCCGCGGTTTCTAGGACCGTAGGCTCTTCTTCCGGTGTGGGTAGAGTTACGCCTTGGTCATCCACAATTTCTAGGACCGTAGGTTCCTCTTCCTCACTTTCCCATACTTCACGGATATAGTTCATTCTAGAGCTAGTTTCGTGGTCTTACTGTGATTTGGTGATCTTGATGTTCTCCTCGGGCGTATCTATCTCCACGCTTTTTGACTTTTCCGGCTCTTGACAACATGTTCCAAGAAATCTTTGGGGGTTGCCCTCACGCATCCTATGCCCGGCCACAGTGGGAAATTTAACTCGTTGGTGAGGAAGGGAGGCTACCATCCCAAGTTTGGCTTGACTTGGAATGCCGATAATCGCATGATAGTCACTAGTCAAATCCATGACTATAAAAGTGACGGTAGCTTTGGATCGGAAGGGATGATCGCCGACTTGAGTTCCGGTTCTACGGTTCCCTTTGCTCCAACCTTATGGTTGGTGAATCCTTCAAGCCTTCCATGATATGGCTCTAGCGAAGTGTCTTTCAATCCCATTTGTTGGAAGGCTGAATAGTACAAGATGTCACGGGAGGCCCCGTGTCAACAAGAAGTCTTTCGGATTCAACATTGTCAATTCGACCCTTGATGACCAATGGTTGCTCACGAAATTTGCTCGACTTCACTTGCCACTCATTCGGAGAAAAACTAATGATTTCTTACGCTTTATGGATCAGCGGGGACATGGTATACTTTGCTTAGCTCGTGGATCGATCCCTTAGCTTTACGGTGGAGGTCACCTCTTCACGGATCACATGTAGTTTAGCCACTAGGAGGCCTTCTATCTTCATCCTCACTCTTGGAGTCATCTTCGCTCTCCTCTTGCTTCCGCTTTCGCTTGCCATCTTTCTTCATGACATAACGGTCTAACTTTCCCTCGTCGACCCATTGTTGGATTATCTTCTTAAGGGCCCGGCAACCATCGGTGGTGTGCCGTTGTCCTTGTGAAAATCACGGTATTTGTTCTTGTTGCGGGGATACTTTGGGTTATCGGTCGGCGGACGAGGTGGAGGAAGGTTCACCATCTGCATGATTTCGGAGATGGGCTTTGTAAGAGGGTGAACTCCGGCTTCTCGGTGCTTACGGTTTTATTCTTTCCTTTCTTGCCGTTCCCATTGTCATTACGTCGGGAGTTAGTTGCTTCGGGTTCCGTCTTGTCGGCACCCCTTTTCTTTGTCTTGTCCTCGGCCATGGAAATGGCATAAGCCACTTTGTATAATTCGGCCTTGGGTGGGTTCCACTGGTGAGAGTTCATAAATGAGGGGGCGATTTTAACCCGAGTTGAAGCAAACTATGACCTCCTATCGGTAAGGCTTTCTTCGACTTGATGCCATCTTTCGGAACCTATTGTAGTAGCTAAGGGTGGTCTCTCCCTTCCCTTGCTCAATGTTGGCCAAGTCGGTTAATCTCATCTTCCTCTTCCCGGTGTGGCAAAGTGATCTAAGAACATTCTCCTCATGCCCCTCCGGAATCGATGCAACCTTTCTTAAGCTCACGGAACCGGGTGGCATTCGGAAAAGGTGCTCGCGAAAGCTTTGCGAGCAAGTCATCGGCGGTGGTGAGGAGATTCATGGTTTGTTCAAAACTTTGCACATGGTCCTTGGCGTCGGTGGTTCCGTTATATTTCTCGAAATTTGGGAGCTTGAGGTTAGGATGGGGAGGTCTTTGCGATTATCCTCAAGGAAAACGGACGGGTGGCCCAATCATAATCATCGTCATTATATTTCTTTCCCCTCTCCATATCATCCGGCCTTTGCTTGCGGCTCCCATTGCTTTGTTTCTATTTCCTTCTCCTTTGCTTGAGCGAGTGCTTCGTTGGGAGCTTCGGCGGACTTTTCTTTAGGGCGATCATTCACCTACTATGCTTTTCTTCATGTCGGTGGCCATCACGTTTGGAGGGCCCTATCACGTCTTGGTTCCCGGGTCTTGTGCGCCAAGTATCATCTGTAGGGCTCACGGGGTCCTTGGCCTAGCAAATTCCCGATGCGAGGACGAGGAGAATCCGGTCGACGAGGACGATGAGAATACGAATGACGAGGACGAGGAGAATCGGCCGACGAGTTCGAGGAGACGCGGGACGCCTAGGTGTCATGATGAGGCGAGCGAGGTGATAGGCGTCTATTCAAGGCGAGTCTTGTTCTTAGGTCCTTGGAGTTCACTTCCTCTTCCACAGGAGTTATTTGGCTTCTCGGGTCGACCACAAGATCCTTATGCTTCTTGTTATGCCGAGGATGAGGAGAATCACTGGGAGGGCGGTGGTAGCTCGGCGGTCTTCGGGGAGGATCACGATGCTCTCCTGTGTTCCTTTCTCAAAGGTGGGCCCATTGATGGTACAATGAAAGGAGCCGTGGAATGATGCGGGTCCATTTGCAACGAGCAACTTGTGTCTCATACATCCTTTGCAAAGTCTCCATTTGTTTGTGTAACAAGAGCGTCGGTCGACGGGTTGAGATCCTCTGCTTGACCGGCGTCGGCATTCTTTGTTTTCTTCCTTCTGCTTGCTTCCCGAGTACGAGTAGGACGAGGAAGGTCATTGCCCTCTCCCTCGGCATTTGCGACCCCTGGAACGAAGAGTCGTGGCAAGGGGAGGAATGGCATCGGCTTGAGGTAGAGGAGGAGGAGGAGCGGTGGCTCCTCGGCTCAGGTGTTTCCCCATTCACTTGGGTGGGATCCTCGGCGTAACACTTGTGAATTGTCCGTCCATTACGAATCACAAACAGATTATTAAATGCAAAATTTTCCAAAAATCACAATTTCACCAGACCCGAATTTATGGCTAAAATTAGGGTAAATTTTAACCAAAACAAACAGCCAATTGTGATTTTCCCAACACAAAAATTCAAGCCACAAATTTCGCTTGATCGTGAACTAGCGGTTTAGGCCGAATTAATGCGATTTCCGGTGGAAGTTTACAAATTCCGACCGAATCAAGAACGAGCTTTGTCGGAGCGAAAATTACCAATTTCGATCAAGAACAAATCCAACGGAAAATAGCTTCTCAGGCGAGATTTTCCAGGCCAAACAAAGGGTGTTTGAATCGATTTCCCGGCAATGGAACCAATTGATGATGCCAAAATCGTCAACACAGCCCAAATCCAAGCGTTGAATGCTCCGGCGATTGCAAGGCCTGAAAATAAGAGAAAACACGTAAACTAAGCCGGGGCGGATCCGGCTAAAGGCCCTCCGGCGTGAGAGTAAGTTCACGGTTGATATTAGAGAAATCAAATGGACAGAGTTTCTCCAATGTAAAAAGTAACGTACCGAATAATGAGCCATGGGGCTTGTATTTATAGGAATGGATAAGTAGAATCCATGTTGGAATGAACTTGTAAGGAGATAAGATGTAATCTTAAGAGGATCATATCTGTTAAGGAATCCTTGTTTGACTTGAATTGATATTGGTAATTGTAATCCTGATTGGGTTACAACTGTATAATCCTTGTTGAATAAGGAGTGTAACTGCTAGCCGGAACGCCGAGGAAGACAAATGATTTTCCTCGGCCTTGGGCAAATTAGCCGAGGAAAGTGACTTTGTTTCCTCGTCATTTGGCAAATGGCCGACATGAAAATATGCCGGGGAGAATACTTTTGTTTCCTCGGTAATTGGTGACATGCCGAGCAAAGGACTTTTCTCTCCTCGGTAATCAAGACAGGCCGGCCCAAGAAGGGCGACAAATGTTCCTCGGCATACGAGGAAAATAATGCTCGGCCATAACACTTGATGAATATATAATATCCATGGCCCAATATAGTTGGGCCCAGGTTCGGGCAAGCCCATGTTCGTAGCTCGGTTTATTCCGTTCATGTTGTGAGTGTAAAAGTAAAATAGGAGAAAGAATGAGTGGAGAGAATAGTAAAGTTGATTGGTGTTGTGAGTATAAAAATAAAATAGGAGAGAAAATGAGTGGAGGGAATAGTAAAGATTCTTTGCCATTTTAGAAAATGTGTACGTAGGTTTGAAACGCCCAATCAATTATTATAATTCAAATTTTAGAAGCCACAATTACATAAGCTCTCACTCTTAAAAAGTTTAATTAATAAAAAGAATTATTGAGATGTATGGCAAACCCTTTAAAGAAGAAATCTCATGTGTCAAGTAATCATTTTTATTTTATAATATGTGAGACCAATAGGCTAGTCAAGATCTTGGGAAAGATATAAAAATAATCTATCTTTGCTGTATTTGTGGACTTTTAGGAGCTATGGGACAAAATCTTGTCTGTGTTAATTATAGGAGTTTTGGTTAACAAAGAATATGGAATATATTAAGTCCCTTATTAATTTTTTAACGATATCTCATGCTAGGACTAGGAGTGGAAAAGAGAAATTGAATCCTATCTCTAATCGAAGTTGCGGTCTGAATTTATCGATGAATCACTTTTTAGTGAGCCAGAAGAGAAGCCTCTTAGTCGGGTTAAAAGCGGCCCAGTAGGCGGATCTTTGGCGACGAAGTCGGGCTTAGCGCCTAAGCGGGGACTAGTCGGAATTAGTCAGAATTAGTCGAGACCTAGGCGAAACTTAGAACTAGGCGTTGCAGAGGGACCTAGCGCCTAGGCAGGACCTAAACGCCCTTAGGCGAAATCTTTTAGAACACTGGCCTTAGTAATGTTAAGAAGTCCACTTAGCATGTAAATAGATTTAACAAAGTAGTATAACCACAGAAGAAGGGTACATTTTCGACCTTTAATTGATTTGACCAAATTACTCCTATGAAAAGAATAAAGCCCATATCATACCCCCATAAAACCACAATCGCGTGAGGTGCGATCGTGCTGTCTATGTCTGTCTAGGGGTGCGATTGTATTCTCAGTTTTCCTTGTGTTTCTTAATTTTTTTTTTTTTTTAAATTCTAGTTTTATACATTTAGATATATGAGTGAATTTTATTATTTTATAAGAAAATATGAAAATTTGTGAAAAAAATAAACTTGTATCTATACATAAGAGTTGATGCTGCAGAAATTGTGCTTATCAGTAATCCTTCACGTGGCAGGACCAATCACCTGGCTCCTTGACCTGAAATCAGAACCCACGACTAGCCGAATGTGTCTCCGGCGAAGACGCTCGGGCGTGAGAGTAAGATAACAGTGTATATAGCTCAAAATGTATTGAATGATGAATTCAGATAACAAAATGGCAGTTACCTTTCACCGTTTGGTAGTGATGAAGTATTTATAGGCAATTGTGGTGTATTTTTGGGGAGGCGACATGTGCTCCGAGATTGTAGCGGCGGTTATTGGTCATGGGAACGTGTCTATAACGACCCCTGATTTGTAGGGATGTGATTATGAGAATTGTTCAACCAAATACACCGGCAAGTGTCAGGTCGTCACTTGTTGTTTAGGTCGAGGTTGCCATTTGAGGAATGGTCGACCTGACTGACGGGTAGAGCATGGATCGTACCCGTATTGGAGCTTGGATAGTGAGGTCGGACTAAGTTAGGTCGGGACCTGATGGGTCGGACGTTGGGCTTAGTCGACTGATATGTGAGACGGGCCGTGGGCCTTGCATTGATTGGGCCTGGCCCCCTTGATAGGCTGGGGCAATAGTTGCTTTGAGGATTGGACTTTGCTTACTTGGCCCAACTCGACACTTTTGGTATGTTCAGTGGCCCCCAACTTTCGAGTTGACTTTGTCGACTTGGAAGTTAAGAAGATCTTTGATGAGAATTACTTCACTCGTAGGTCGCTGCTAGTTTTTGAGGTAGGTCGACCATCATGACGTGGCACAATCCTGGACGTTGGCGATGAACGGTCAGATCGGAACGAGCGCCGTTTTCTTGTCATCATTGCTACTCTGACGCTTGGTAGTCCTTCTCGAAAATCGCTTCGAATTTTAATTTTGGAAAATCAATTTTGAATTTCTTTTCCCCTTCCAAATTTAGGAAAATATAAATACTCAGAATCCCCTTCAGATTCGAATTCTTACCGTCTTCAAACTCTCCTTCTCCGGCGATAATTGCGGAATTGCGGCAGGATTTAATCCAAGTTCACGACTTCAGCAACGAACTCCCTTTCTGCAATCAATTAAGGTATTTCCCTTGTATATTTGCTCTAGGGTTTATGATTACATTTACACTTTCGCCGTGGCTAGAACCTTTCGTAGTGAACCTGGTGCTTGGTATGGGTGCTGCTTTGTTAGTAGGGTGTATAAGAACGTGAACAGTGAGTGGAGAGTGATGTCCTTGGATGAATGCGCCTCTATTTTGACCAGGTGGGAGTTGAATTTCAGTGAGATAGGTTTTCCTATTGTAGGGAACGTTGAAAACCTAGTAGTCGATGATTCAAATATCGTCACTTTCCATCTGTTCCATGAACTACTCGACCATATCACCTTGTTTTATGTTAGGGATGTCCACAAACCCTCCTTTCTTAGGAACATAATAGGTTTTCCAGGGGAGTCTAGGTCGCCCTTAGATAGGTCGACTGAATGTGATCGTAGGACTAGGACTGACTCCCCTATTTTTCCTTCTTCTTGTACAGATATGACAACTCAAGAAGGAAATGCTGCCTCGACTTCTTCAGGTCCCAGAATTGTGGATGCATTTGACGATTCAGTTGTTCCTGGGAAGAATGAGAGAGGTTATGTTCCTTCTGGGCCGTTGCGTGGAAAGAAAAATTTGCCCTCTAGGTATAGCATGATTCGGGAATTTTGCGAAGTCAGCAAAGAGGACTACCAAGTGACCATCTTTACCCAGAAGGAATTCATGAAACAGTTTAGGTCGACCTTTACCAGTGATGCCACCAGGGTAGCTTTCTTTTATTGTCAGTTCGTGGCTGGCCTTAGGTTGCCACTTGACCCCTTTATCAACGAGTTCTTGGAATGTGCCAATGCCCTACCCCTTCAGCTCGGAGCCAATACTTGTAGGGTTCTTGTGTGCTTTGCTATGGTGTGCAGATTCCTCGGGTATGAACCTTGTATGAGGGTATTCAAGGAATTTTTCTGTATTAAGTATAGTGGGGAGGACCTGAGCATCAGCACTCCTTCTAAACCCAAGTCTCCCAAACTTTTTACTAACCTTCCCAGCAAGCATAGCGGATGGAATTCCCATGTAGTGGTGGTAGAGAGCAGACTAGTATGGGAATTCCCGTTGCCCAACGATGAAACTGAAACCATGGATGAGAGGGATTACTGGGAGCCATCCTGGCATCTTAACTTGTACAAGGTTTTATGTCGATTAGTTGCCAGGAGGCCCATCAGCTGGGAGAGTCTGCTCACTACCAAGTATAATTTCATCCAGGCTGGAATGATGTCTGGAGATGGAGTGGTGGAGCCCCTTACTCCTGTGTTGAGAGGCTAAGTATATCCTGATTGGGTTACTCATTCTCTGGGTAGATTTGGAGATAAATGTCAACGTTGTAGGAAGACAACAAACTATTGCAAGGACAATGGGGAGCATGTTGGTGGTAAGATATCCCTGCTCAGCTTTTCCTTTCTTGCCTTTTATAGGTATGCTTGTATGTATAAATAATTTGTCTTGGATGAGCTGGTCATAGGCTGGACCCGTAGTTTGTACATAGCTTGCTCGTATGTAGAGACCTGCCTGTAGAATAATTAGCTCGTCCATGATTAGCTCGTAGCTTATTAACTCGCGTATAATATGGTCAAATCGCTTATAATTAGCTCGTACATAGAACTTTTGCTCGTATATAGAACTTTTTGCTCGTATATAGAACTTTTGCTCGTATGTCGATTTAACACTTTTCTATTTTGATTTTGTTGCAGTTCTAACACCCGACCAAGAAGCTGATATGGGTCGCATCGTTGGCGTCTCTGATAAGAAGAAAGCTAAAAAAGCTCATGGAGCTGCTAATGTTCGAGCTCATAGGCAGAGGGAGGCTGCGGTAAGGACCAGCTTGCTGTCAAAGGATAACATTGGGATGGTGCCAATGGAGGGGGTTGAAGAAGATGACCCTCTGCAAAGTGGTACCCAGTCTCTGGATGCTACTGATGGAGGTGACGAGTCCACCAGGTCGGCCAAAGGAAGCTTAAGCTCCGACCCAATTCAAGAGGTTGATGCTGTGACCTCTGGATCTGAGATTGCAGGGGCCAGCCCCTTAAATTTTGTGGTTGTTGAAGATGATGACATGGAGATAGATGCGAAGCGACCCGAACCTACGAATGCAAGGAAAAGGCATGCGCTACGAGAAAGGGAAGTCAATTTCTTCAAGCGAAATGCCTCCGCTGATCTCTCCTCCTCCCACCAAAGAGTCTCTTGAGGACCAGATGAGGAGGTTGAGTGATGTTCCTCCACTCATAGGGGTCAACAGTTTAAGCCGCCGTTACCCTGATATGAGCCTGGGCCAGGTCGTGGTCAGGAGGGCCATCGATGTCGACCTCCTAGCTCATCTTGCTGATAAGGGGATTACCCCTGAAGAATTTTCTTCTCATTCTGGGATGATTCAATGCGAGGTAATCTTTCACTTTCTCTTTCATTCTAGTCGTTTGTTCTTTTACTCGATCATCTTGAATTACGAGCTAACACTTCTTCGGTTTCTTTGAAATTTAGAATCTCACCATGGTCGAGCAGGTCAAAAGCTCTTGGAGAGCCTCTATTGAGAGGGAGAGACAAGCTCTTCAAGATTATGCCAAAAAGGCGCAGGAGCTGGCTGATATGAAGGAAAAATACAACGATCTCGATAATTCCTTCGAAGCAGCGGATATGGTGAAGAAGAAGGCTCTTTCAGATCTTGAAGCTGCGGAATCCAAGCTAAAGGAGGTGGAGGTAGAAAGAGATGCCGAGAAGAAAGAGCTTGAGAAGACCAAGACGGAGCTGGCGACGGTTTCCCAACTTTTGAAGGATAAAGACAATTTCTTACTCGAGTTGAATGAGGATCACCGACTGGCTCGGGTGAAATGGCAAGGAGACCTCCAGTCCGCTACTGAAAATGCTGCTAAAGCAGCAGTTGATAAATTCAAAGAGGGGGATGAGTATTATAATACCATCGTGGCTAAGGCGCAAGACTTTTTGGAGGTTGGCAAGAGACATATGGCGCGCCGGGCCTTAGTAGATCCCACGGCTGAAGTCACCCTCGAGCAGTTAGCTCGTTGGTTCTCTGAAGCCCAATACGACATGACGGCCCGTGGTGGACACTCCATGGTTCCCTATCTTGAGAATGATCTGGCTTTCATCGCCCAGGAAAACCAGGAGGACGGCTGTGAGAAGTGGGAAGCTCCCCCAATTGCCGAGAGAAATTTTGATGTTGTTTTGCAAGAGCTTGAAGATGCTGTCACTATGGAGGAAGAGCCTGATCAGCAATTATACTCAGAGTCGGGTAAACCCGTAGTCCCCCAGGAACAAGAAGAAAATGGAGGAGGTCGAGCTGCTACTGACGATCAAACTAATGTCGACTTGGACTCTTGATTTATTTGATTGGATTGTAATGAACAAGTCCCAAACAATATTTTGCTTTTTTGTTTTGAGATTATTTGAATGCCTTGGCCCTATTTTTTGGGAGGCATAATACTTTCGTAACTTTATTTACCTAAGTCTTGGCCCACTTTGGGAGACTTACTTATATTTAATCGTAGCTGACTTCACTTTATTATATGTTGTATGCTTTTGATGTCATCATGTAGATGTCGAGCTAGATATAGTAGGGCCAATGAGTCATTCTAAGACTAAGGTCGACCTGTCCAATGATGGTTAAGTCGACCTCAGACTTATGTAGCTTTTGGAAACATGATTGACTAAGAGTCGATCCAGTTCATTTCATCAAAGCTGACCAAGGGTCGAGCTCATTTGAACAAAGTCGACCCTAGGTCGGACTTGTTTTAAGGAGTGAAGCTGATTGAGAATCGAGCTAAACCAGAACAGACTGACTAAGAGCCGAGTTTGTTAGAACGAAGTCGACTGAGAGTCGGACTTTTTTAGATGAACGAAGCTGATTAAGAATCGAGCTAATTAGAACAGACTGACTAGGAGTCGAGTTTGTTAGAACGAAGTCGACTAAGAGTCGGACTTGTTAAATAAACAAAGCTGATTAAGAATCGAGCTTGTTAAAACGAAGCTGACTAAGAGTCGAGCTAATTAGAACAGACTGACTAGGAGTCGAGTTTGTTAGAACGAAGTCGACTAAGAGTCGGACTTGTTAAATAAACAAAGCTGATTAAGAATCGAGCTTGTTAAAACGAAGCTGACTAAGAGTCGAGCTTGTTGAAGTTAGTGTTTCACAGTGTCGGGTTGAACAAAGGTGCAATTTTTATTGAAGTAGGGAAACGTTTACATCAATCTGAAAACTAGAGCTAAGACAAGCTTGAACTTGGAAGTTGAAAACTAGAAGTAATATTTGATGAGGTGAGTGGCGTGCCATGGGTGCTTCAGCTCTTCACCATCTGGATGGGCTATTATGTAAGTTCCTTCCTTGACTACTCGAGTACCCACATAGGGACCTTCCCAGTTAGGAGATAGCTTATTCTGTTGGATTCTCCTTCCTGTTGCCTCGATCTTCCTTAGTACGTAGTCACCCACTTGGAACGACCTTGCTTTCACTTTCTTGTCGTGGTAACTCTTGGTTCTTTGCTTGTAGTTGGCCATTCGCAGGTAAGCAGTATCTCGCTTCTCGTCGACTAAATCAAGGTCGATCAATCTATTGATGTTGTTCTGCTCCTGGTCGAAGAATGTTACTCTAGCAGTAGGAAATCTGAGCTCAGCAGGTGCCATGGCCTCTGATCCATATGTGAGAGCGAATGGGGTTTCCCCCGTAGGCCCCAAGTGGTTGTGCGAAGCGCCCAAAGAGCGAGGGGAGTTCGTCCAACTAGTTGTTGCGTCGACCTACGAGACTGTCTTGAGTGCGAGACATAACCGGTTTATTCGGCTTGACTTGCCCATTTCCTTGAGGATAGGCGACAGAAGATTGCCAATGCTTGATCCCTACCCGGTTCATTTCTGCTTCAAAAGCTCTTGAGAATTGCAGCCCGTTGTCTGATACTATGGCTCGAGGAAAACCAAACCGACACCAAATGAAATCGTGAATGAAGTTGATAGCATTCTCCTCTGTGATGCGAGCTAATGGTTTGGCCTCAACCCATTTAGTGAAGTAATCTATGGCAACGATCACATACTTACAATTTCCCCGGGCGGGAGGGAAGGGTCCAATTAAGTCAACACCCCACATGTCAAATGGCCAAGTTGCAATCACTGGAGTCTGCTCGGTGGTAGACATATGAGGTAAGTTGGCAAACCTTTGACATTGATCACATTGTTGAACAAAGTTATGAGTATCAGCTCTCATGTGTGGCCAGTAGTACCCCAAAGTGATTAACTTGTCAGCGAGAGTCCTGGCCCCTGGGTGTCCGCCACAAATCCCACTGTGTACTTCATGTATCAATGGGGCGACCTCTTGAGGGTGGATGCACTTTAGCAATGGTCGAGTGTAGGATCTTCTGAACAGATTGCCTCCTTGAATGACGTATCTCGGAGCTTTCTTTTTGATTGCTCGAGCTTTCTTCTCGTCATCAGGCAGCTCGCCACTTTCTATATATGCCTTCATTTCTTCGATCCAACACTTCTCATAAGCCCAGTTTCTTGAAGTGTCCTCTACACACTGAATTTTTATTCTCTCATAAGCCGGATTTTCGAGGAAAGAGATGGGCTCTTCATGTGGCTCATCTGAAGTGGCTAATTTCGAGAGGAGGTCTGCTAGCTCGTTGTCTTCCCTTCCAATCCTCTGAATCTCCCAGAATTCCAAATCCTTTATCAGCTCCTTCACCAGGTCGCAGTATTTGATCAGAGTGGAACTAAGCACTTCGTACTCGCCTCTGACCTGGTTGACTATCAGTTGGGAATCACAATAAGCCATGATTTTAGTCGCTCCAAAACACTTGGCGTACTCTATGGCTGCTATCAAGGCTTCGTATTCAGCCTGGTTGTTGGAAGCATCAAATTTGAACCTTAGTGACTCCTCGTACACTGTCCCAGATTCTGGTTCAATTAGCACTATCCCAGCTCCACTGCTATTCTTGGTCGCTGATCCATCTGAATAGACCTTCCAACAATCATCGGGTAGACTGATGTCGACCTGAGACTCCGGCTCTTTCCCTTTAGTTTTCTCTTTCGAAGCTCGCGTTCATTTGTCTTCCTTGGTGAACGTAAGCTCGACCAAGAAATCTCGCTAGAGCTTGAGCCTTCGGCGCCTTTCGAGGTCTATACTCAATGTCAAATTCAGTAAGGGCAATTGACCAATTGACCAATCGACCTGAACTCTCCGGCTTGTGTAATATTTTTCTCAAGGGTGCATTAGTCAGTACTACGATC
The DNA here is from genome assembly GCA_022495995.1 of Adenophora triphylla var. japonica. Taxonomy (NCBI): domain Eukaryota; kingdom Viridiplantae; phylum Streptophyta; class Magnoliopsida; order Asterales; family Campanulaceae; genus Adenophora; species Adenophora triphylla. The sequence goes on along the minus strand of JAFEMH010003182.1, from coordinate 79,803 downwards.
GGGTGAGCCAAGAAATAAGCTCGCAGCTTCCTTGAAGCTACGACTAGAGCATAGGCGACCTTCTCAGCATTGTAATACCTGCTCTCCACATCTGATAAGGTTTTCTTTGATGTAGTATGCGGCTTTTGAAGCTCTTCCTCTTCTATAATCAAGACCGCTGCAACTGACTTGTCTCCCACAGACAAATACACAAACAAGGTCTCGCCAGTGGTCGGGCTGCTCAATAGTGGAGGAGTAGCAAGGTATTCTTTGAGTTGTTGGAACGACGAATGACATTCGGCCGTCCACTCAAATTTTTTCGTCCCCCTCAATGATTTGAAGAAGGGGAGAGACCTTTCAGCCGACTTGGATATAAAGCGACCTAGGGCTGCCACCCTGCCATTGAGTCGCTGCATCTCTTTTATACTTGTAGGCTACTTCATCTCGACTAGAGCCTTGATCTTTTCCGGGTTAGCCTCTATACCTCTCTGGGACACCATGAATCCAAGGAACTTTCCAGCTGCTACTCCAAAACACACTTCTTTGGGGTTGAGTTTCATGTCGTTTGCTCGCAGATTGGCGAATGTTTCTTTTAAGTCGACTACGTGACGTCCAGTCTTAGTTTTAATGACCATATCGTCGACGTAAGCCTCCATATTTCGGCCAATTTGGGAGGCAAAGACTTTGTTCACCATTCTTTGATAAGTCGCCCCTGCATTCTTCAATCCAAATGGCATCAAGTTGTAGCAGTAGATGCCTCCAGCCGCCTGAAATGCCGTCTTTACTATGTCGTCCTCATGCATCTTAATCTGGTGGTACCCTGAGTAAGCATCGAGGAAACTGAGGGTGGAGTGACCAGCAATAGAATCAACTAGTTTGTCAATTCTTGGAAGAGGATAGCTGTCCTTCGGGCAGGCGAGATTTAGAGTGGTGAAGTCGACACACATCCGCCATTTGCCATTTGATTTCTTCACCATGACCACATTGGCCAACCACGTTGTGTGAGTGGCCTCCTTGATTATCCCTGCACTTAAAAGTTTTTGTACCTCAGTTTTTATGGCTTCCTCCTTATCACGAGCAAAACTTCTCAATTTTTGGGGTCTAGGCTTTATGGTCGGGTTGACTTCTAGTCGGTGAACGGCGACCTCCTCCTTGATTCCCCTCATGTCTTCTACTCTCCATGCGAAGACGTCATTACTTTCCTTGAGTAGCTCAATAATTTCTGCTCGCTCTTCGACAGATAGCTGCTTCCCAATTTGAATTTTTTGGTCGGGGTAGGAAGGGTTAGTGATTACTGACTCTAGCTCATCCATAGCCTCTAACTCTGGACCATCTCTGAACTGTAGGGTTTCAATGATGATTTCTCTGACCCTTTATCTCTCCTCGGCCCCCAAGTGTGGAGCTTCTTCTGCTATCATATCATCCAGTTTATTTGCAACCTCGCTGGTGGTGGTGGTGGTGGCCCCCGAGTTATGGTCGATCTGGAGGCATAGGTTGCCTATGAGGACTTGGTCGACCATAACTACATCTGGATCGACCTCTGTGGTTTCAGAGTGACGTGTCGACTCAATCATGACCTCGTCATTTGAGCGATAGGTCGACTCCTCCACATTGGTGATTGTTGACAGTCGAGTAGTTTTGGTGACCGACTGGGACAGCTTCAAGTAACCATCTGCAGTCTCAATTTCTAACTCTCTCTTCTTTCTTTCCCGAAGAACATGGTCCAGGTAGGCTCGAGCTGTGCCTTGTACACATCCTATTCCAGCAGGTGTGGGGAACTTGACTCGCTGATGAGGTATTGACGCCACCATTCCAAGTGCGACCTGGCCAGGAATACCAAGGATAGCAGCATAGTCACTGTTCACATCTATCACAATAAATTGTACCTTTGATACGACCCTGTAAGGGTGCTGGCCTAGGTCGACGTCGAGCTCTATCTGGCCTTTAGCATCAACTCGATGGTTGGTGAAGCCTTCCAACCTGCCGTCATATCTTTCAAGCTGCTCGTCATTAAGACCCATCTCTTTGAAAGTCTTGTAGAACAAAATATCCTTACAGGCCCACGTGTCGACTAAGAGTCTGCTCGTCGTACATCCATCTATGAGACCTGGGATGACGAGAACTTGCTCCCTAGCCGCCATATTGGTCGCCAACTCATGGGGGTAAAAGCTGATCACCTCATCTCTGACATCTCTCCTTGGAGGCACATGTGGGACCTTACTGAGTTGAAAAATTTTGTGCTTGATGGCGGTGTTACTGGCTTGCTCTGTAATGACCCCCAGGTTCAATCTAGGTTGCCTCGGTCCTTGTTGTCCACCTGCAGGCTGCTCGCCTCCACCAGTTTGAGGCCTCTTCACGTATGCGTCGAGTCTTCCCTGTTCGACCATTCTTTGGATTATGCGCTTCAAGCCTAAACAATCCTCCGTAAGATGACCCGTGTCCTTGTGGTAATCACAGTATTTGCTGTTGTCCCTTCTGAACTTGTTGCCTGGGTTCATTGGGGCAGGTGGAGCTAACTCGACTGCATTCAGGATTTCAGTTCGACTCACCGTTAGGGGAGTGAAAGTCTCGGGCACCTTCTCTGTCGCCCTTGTCCTGTTCTTGCCATTTTTATTGTTTCCTCCATTCTTGTTGGAGTCCTTCTTGTCATCAGCGACCTCAGTCTTGGGGCCTTTTCCATTCTTCTTTTCTTTTCTCTCCTCGGCTAGCGCGACATTGTATACCTTTTCGAACAACTCCTGTCGAGTTGCGACCGTACGAACTGTGAGTTCATAATCCATGTCTGTCGAGGAAATACCATTCCTGAAGCAGTTGATAACTTCCCTGTCGGTGAGATCTTCCTCGATCTTATCCACCATCTCCTTGAACTTGGTGAAGTAGCTCATTGAGCTTTCATTTTTAGCTTGCACCAAGTTGCTTAGATCAGTAACCGTCACTTTTCGAGCTCCAAATAGCCGAGAAGCGATCTAGGAATTTTGTTCTTAAACTCGTCCAGGTGGTGATGCCTGCCGCCGCCAAACCATTGAACCATGTCAAGGCTGCCCCTGTGAGTGTGCTTATGAGGGCTTTGCACATATTGTCGTCCTCATTGGCGACAAAACACATCGTGGCTTCCAGGTGTGCTATGTGATTCTTGGCATTGGTTGCCCCTGAGTACTTTTCCAATAGGGGCAATCTGAAACTAGGAGGAGGTCGACTGTCTCTCATCTCCTTGGATAGAGGTCGAAGAGCAAAGTCAACTCGTTCAACCTTTCCAGTATCCTTTTTCTTCTCTTTCTCCCATTGTTCGAACTTTCTCTTCCACTAGAGCCACTCCCTAGCATCAGGTCTGTCCTCTCTAACAGGGGAAACAACATTCGACCTTTGGCCCTCGCTTCTGGGTGGAGTCATTTGTCTGCTTCTCCTGTCTCTGTGGGAAGGAGCTCTTTCTGATCGAACTGGAGATCTTTGCCTGTCATTCCTTTGTGGCGACCTGCGCCTATCATCTCTTGTAGGCGACCTGCGCCTATTACCCCCGAGCGGCGACTGCGCCTCTCGTCTCTTATAGGCGACTGCGCCCATTCCTGTTCCTATGGGATCCTGATCTTTGTGTCCGGGCAGGGGAACCACGTCGGCTTCTATTGGCCTCTAAATGCGTCCTCAAATCTGATTGAGCCTCCTGCTCTCTATTTCTGGTGAGGCTAGCCCTTAAGTCATTACTCGGAATATGGACAGGCGATTGAGGTCGGACTACCATCCTTTGATCAGCATTTTGACCCACACCCTCATTGGGCCTAACACTCCTGGCCTCGTCGCTGTTTGAGGTTTGAGAGGGAGCCACCCTCTCTGATCATATATCCGCCTTCTCAGCCTCCTCTATGGCCAATAGCTCGGCCAAAATCTGGGCTCGCTCCAATAACATTTCCTTCCTGCTCAATGGGTTGGATGAGGGACACCGCCCTATTTCCAACATTCACCCGAGCAGTTGGACGCTTGGGGGAGGTGGAGCTCCTTGTCCCTCCATGTGTCTTTTCCCCTTCTCGTATCGGCAATCCCTGCCATCAACAACACTGGTAGAGCGTGTTGCTCTACCATGAGGGCGATTTGGTGGGGGAGGAGGCAGATTTGCGTTTTCAGCATTGGTGTTGAAATCTGCGTTGGTGTTGGCATTCACCTCATTGAGTTCATCAGAAGCTTCTGTCACATGCCCGTCTGGGGTTACCATTGTACAGTAGTTGATGAGATCTTCGAGGTCAAGCTAAAGCACGATTCCGCAAGAATGGAACCAAACCGATCTTTGCCCGGCAGAATTGTGCTTATCGCAATCCTCCACGTGGCAGACCAATCACACGGCTCCTTGACCTGAAATTAGAACCCACGACTAGCCGGATGTGTCTCCGGCGAAGACGCTCGGGCGTGAGAGTAAGATAACAGTGTATATAGCTCAAAATGTATTGAATGATGAATTCAGATAACAAAATGGCAGTTACCTTTCACCGTTTGGTAGTGATGAAGTATTTATAGGCAATTGTGGTGTATTTTTGGGGAGGCGACATGTGCTCCGAGATTGTAGCGGCTGTTATTGGTCATGGGAACGTGTCTATAACGGCCCCCGATTTGTAGGGATGTGATTATGAGAATTGTTCAACCAAATACGGCCGTGAGTGTCGGGTCGTCACTTGTTGTTTAGGTCGAGGTCGCCATTTGAGGAATGGTCGACTCTGACGGGTGCAGAGCATGGATCGTACCCGTATTGGAGCTTGGATAGTGAGGTCGGACTAAGTTAGGTCGGGACCTGATGGGTCGGACGTTGGGCTTAGTCGACTGATATGTGAGACGGGCCGTGGGCCTTGCATTGATTGGGTCTGGCCCCCTTGATAGGCTGGGGCAATAGTTGCTTTGAGGATTGGACTTTGCTTACTTGGCCCAACTCGACACTTTTGGTATGTTCAAGAGTAATTATAGTTTTATACCTTTAGGTAAAGGAAGGTATAAAAGAAGATTTTTTAAGAAAAGATAAAAAATTGTGAAAAAACTCTTATACTTAGATATAAGAGTATTTTTACTTTTATACCTAATTATAAGAAGAATTTTAGTCTTATACCTTTAGGTAAAAAAAAAAAGGTAAATGAGAAGATTTTTTAATAAAATATGAATTTTTTTTTTTTTTTAAAAGATGAAAAATTATGAAAAAAAAATACTTTTATACATTGATATAAGAGTTTTATACATTGATATAAGAGTGAGGGGGGAGAGGTATATATGAGCATGTATTTATAATGTATTTATATGAAATTTTGCTTATCACTTGAAATTTTATAACTTAATGTCTCCCTGCGGGGCCCTAGGATCCTTGCCCTAACATTATTCATTTACTAGGGTGCTTGTTCATACTCCCTCGGTCCTACAATAATATATAAAATTTTCTTTTTGGACGTTCCACAATAATATACTCCCTCCATTCCGGTCGACTTAGAATTTTTTGAAATGATACGGGGATTAAGAAAAAGGTAAATATTGTGAGTGTAATTTAAAAATAGGAGAGAGAATGAGTGGAGGGAATAGTAAATTATAATGGTGTTGTGAGTATTAAAATAATGTAGGAGAGAAAATGAGTGGAGAGAATAGTGATTTAAGGTTTTCATTTTGGGTCGTCCTAAGTCCGGTGGGACGCCCAAAATGGCAAAAAGTCCTAAGTCGGCCAGGACGGAGGGAGTATAACTTTTCTAAAATGAAAAGAAATCTTTATTATTTCATTCACTCATTCTCTCTCTTACATTATTTTAATACTCACATCACCATTATAATTTACTATTCTCTCCACTCATTCTCTCTCCTATTTTATTTTCACACTCACAACACTTTCAATATACTCCCTCCGTCCCATTAATAACTTCACTTTTTGCCATTTTGGATGTCTCATTGAAAGCTTCACCTTTCCTTTTTTGGCAAAGAATCTTTACTATTCCCTCCACTCATTTTCTCTCCTACATTATTTTAATACTCACAACACTATTATAATTTATTATTCCCTCCACTCATTCTCTCTCCTATTTTCAAATTTCTCTCTCCTATTTTCAAATTACACTCACAACATTTTTTCTTTTCACCCATTTTCTTAATTTGTATGCCAAAACCAAAATGGTAAAGTAAATAATGGGACGGAGGGAGTAATACTTCCTCCTTAATTCCCGTACATTAACAAAAGTTTATATTTTTATAGGTCCGAGGGAGTATTTGACTCTCCATAAAATAATTGCACTATAGTAAAATTGCTCCTACCTCAAATTAGTAGTGGTAAGGTAGGATAAAAGTTGTCCCCACCAATTTTCATTTTCATGGGCAGTAGGCAGTAAGAGCATCTCCAACCCATTCTATTTTTCACATTATTTCTTTATTTTTTTCACTATTCTCAACTCCAACTCACTCTATTTCTTACACCAAATTTTGTGTTTGAATAGTATTACATCAAATTTGGCTTCATACATTTTTATTTGCAATTTAGTCCCTTTATTTTTTTAAAATTACAAATGTATATAAATTGAAATAATACTTTCTTCCTTCCAAAATAAATATTCAATATATATGAATAATAAATTTGTTATTTATTTATCTTTTATTTAAATTTTAAATTAATATTTATTGCTTTAGTTTTTTTAATAATATAATATTTTTTAAAAATTATTAAATAATTTATTTAAAATTTTAATACCTCAATTAAAAGAGAGGGATTAATATGTAATAATAATAAACTTTGAGTATTATTTGAGAAATAATGAAAGTAGTATAAGGATGAGGCGAAAGGAAATATGGTAGAAATATTTTTTTTAGTGCAAAATTTGGTGTTATGGATTTGAGAGGAAAAAAAAATGGTGGAAAATACTCGCTCCGTCCCAACTCATGGTTCACACTTTTTTCAAATCACGCAAATTAAGAAAATAGGTGGGAAGAAAAAATGTTGTGAGTGTAAAAGTAAAATAGGAGAGAGAATGAGTGAAGGAAATACTCCCTCCGTCCCGACCGACTTAGGATTTTTTGAAATGGCACGGGGATTAGACCATCCCCATCAGTGACCCTGACCCAACCCAACCTCAAATAAAATATTAATTTCTCTCACCCAACCCAATCCAACCCAACCTTATACTCCCTCCGTCCCGGACCTTCGTGCCCACTTTGACTTTTCACGAAAATTAAGGAGAGAGTATTATATTGAAAGTGTTGTGAGTGTGAAAATAAAATAGGAGAGAGAATGAGTGGAGGGAATAGTAAATTATAATGGTGTTGTGAGTATTAAAATAATGTAGGAGAGAGAATGAGTGGAGGGAATAGTAAAGATTCCTTTTCATTTTAGGAAATGTGCACGTAGGTTTGGGACGCCCAAAATGGAAAGTGTGCACGTAGGTGTGGGACGGAGGGAGTATAATTTATACTCCCATCAGTGACCTCGACCCAACCCAACCCAATCCAACCTTTTAAAAATAAAATTAATATATAAAATATATTAATTTTAAAAATATATTTATATAAATACAAAATCAAAATAATTAAATAAAAAAAAAAAATGAAAAAAAAAAGAAATTGCACAACCGGGGTCAACCGCCGGTTGGCTGATTGCCCGGAGTCACTCCATTACTTTCCTTTGCTTTTTTTTTTTTTTTTTTTATTTGGGGGGTGACTCTCACTTGGAGAGTCACCATAGTGGATGGTCTTAAGAAAAAGGTAAATGTTGTGAGTGTAATTTAAAAATAGGAGAGAGAATGAGTGGAGGGAATAGTAAATTATAATGGTGTTGTGAGTATTAAAATAATGTAGGAGAGAGAATGAGTGGAGAGAATAGTGATTTAAGGTTTCCATTTTGGGCCGTCCTAAGTCGGGTGGGACGCCCAAAATGGCAAAAAGTCCTAAGTCGACAGGGACGGAGGGAGTAGTAAATTTGAAAAGTGTTGTGAGTATAATAGTGAAATAGGAGAGAGAATTAGTGAGTGAAATATTAAAGATTCTTTGCTATTTTAAAAAAGGTAAAGCTTTTAACGAAACACTCATTTTGACAAAAAGTAAAGCTTAAATGGGACGAAGAGACTAGAGAGTACTCCCTCCGTCCCGCTACAAACCGCACACTTTCCTTTTTGGGCGTCCCATTACAAACCGCACACTCCCAAAAAGGAAACTTTATATTAATAAAATATTCACCCTACTCCACTCATTCTTTCTCCTACATTATTTTAATACTCACAACACCATTATAATTTACTATTCCCTCCACTCATTCTCTCTCCTATTTTACTTTTACACTCACAACATTTTATTAAAATATTATACTCCCTCTGTCCCACTTCAATTAATACTTATTTCCTTTTTGGTCCGTCCCACTTTAATTGATACTTCCCAAAATGGAAAGGAATCTTCACTATTTACCCCACTCATTCTTTCTCCTATTTTACTTTTTCACTCACAACATTCTCTCTCCTAACTATTCCTCCCACTCATTCTCTTTCCTATTTAATTTTTCATACTCACAACATTTAACTTTTTCTCTTTCTTACATCACTTTTCCTTAATTCCCACACCCAAAAAGTTGGTCTCTATTGAAATGGGACGGAGGGAGTATTCCTTAATTCTCACACAAACAGTATTAGTGCGGATATTAGCGAAACGGAGGGAATATAATGTAAAATTGCACCAAATTTGGTGTAATAGGTAGGAGATGCTCTTCTAAAAAAATGAAAATAGAGTAGTATAATCTCAGATTTGGCCCAATGCAATTTTACAGTTGGTAAAGTGGATGCAAAACGAGATAAATGAATTTCCGGTAACAGTACACAGAACAAAACAAAGAAACAAACCTCTTTCTTACTTTTCTCTTTACAGTTTGCCTTTTGTTTCTTCCCAGTAACTACTCTGTCTGGTTAACTTGCTAAATCTGATACAGTGATAGGGGCCAGAGAGCTGAGGTTAAAAAAAATTACTCACAAGAGAGAGAGAGAGAGAGAGAAATTCACACACACACATTGATTGAGAGAGTGAAGTGAAGAAAGAAATGTTGTGCTTGGGTCCTTGTGGTTGTTAGGCTTTCAAGAGTTTTCTAAAGAAGATAAACGACAAAAAAAATCTTAGCTACATTAAATTTCTCACCCGCAACTCACAACACAGTCAAGATTAGTAGTAGAATCAGTGAGTGTAGTGAAAGAAGAGGAAAAAGGGGAGGTGTGTGTTTTAGTGTGTGTGTGTGAAAAGGGGAAGAGAGAGAGAGATGGTGGGCTCAGGAGGAGGAACAGATAGGAGCAAAGAAGCAGTTGGGATGATGGCCCTTCATGAGGCCCTCAGAACCGTCTGTCTCAACACAGACTGGACTTACTCTGTCTTCTGGACCATAAGACCTCGCCCGTATATTCTCTCTTTCTCTCTCTCTACCCCTCTCTCTCTCTCACCTACTTACACACACCAACAATATCCATTATTGACTGATTCATTTATGTTTCCTTAAAAATGGGTTTTGATTTCTGCCATTAATTAATTATTCAGCCGAGTTCGTGGTGGTAATGGCTGTAAAGTTGGAGATGACAATGGCAGCTTGTGAGTATATTTTGATACTGTATCTTACAAAAAAGGGACTGAAATGGGGTTTTGTTTATTTGTGTTTTTGAAAATTAATTTGTTTTATTTGTTTTTTTGGCAGGATGTTGATGTGGGAAGATGGGTTCTGCAGAGGAAGAATTGCAGAGTGTTTGGAAGATATGGATGGTGAAGATCCAGTCAAAAAGTCCTTCAGCAAAATGTCCATTCAGCTTTACAATTACGGAGAAGGGTGGGTGCTTGGTAGGTTTATATTTATACACAGCTCCGTCCCAAAATGAATGTCCACTTTTGTCATTGATCGAGTATAAAAACAAACATTTATTTTGAAACGGAGATGGGATTTCTTATAGTATGTGTTTGTATATTATTCATTCTGTTTGGGGTTAAATATTTGCATTTTTTTTTTTTTTTTTTGATTGAGCAGATTAATGGGAAAAGTTGCTTCTGATAAATGTCACAAATGGGTCTTTAAAGAACCTACTGAATCTGAGCAAAACATTTCTAACTACTGGCAGAGTTCCTTTGATGCTGTATGTTTAATTCTACCAATTTGTTTTTTTTTTTTTTGCCTGCTACTGAATTATTGCATTGACTTTATATATTATTTCTTGGCCCCTTATGATCTGCAGCTTCCACCTGAATGGACTGAACAGTTTGAGTCAGGCATTCAGGTTAGAATTTACTTGTCTTTTAATTTTCTGTTCTTTTTTTCTTGCCTGAAAACCATCAATTATTGTTTTTCCATTGATTTTTTCTGCACTAGACTATCGCTGTAATTCAAGCTGGCCATGGTCTTCTTCAACTCGGCTCTTGCAAGATTGTGAGTTTCATTTCTTGATTTTCAGTTCCGTTTCGTGTTCATATTTGCTTAGTAAATGTTTCATTTCTCACTGCCACACAGGAAAGGAGAACCACTTCGACATTTTGGATAGACTTTATAAGGTTTTAGGGCTCAGTTTTAAGGTCAAAGATTGATTAGAAGAGCTTATATGGATTGAATAAAAAGGAAAAAAATACATCTGTTAGCAATAAAAATTGAACACATCTTCGTATGTTACTGTCATAGACTCCCTGTTTTAAGTAAACAAACATTTTGTGCTCATCTTACCAAAAATAATTGTCTCGAACGCGCACGCACGCATGAAAGGAACTACTTACCAACCCCGTAGATTTAGATTTTAGTCATTTTGGACCAACTTGACAAGGTTTTAGTGCTCAGTTGAATGGGTAAAAAAGTTGGTCAGTAGAGTTTTATCACCTTTATGGATCAAAAAAAGAAAAATCTTTTGCAACATTGAACATATCCTTTTATGTTGCACTTGTTATAACTTTTTAAGTTGACTTTGTAATTCACCCGACTACCTTTTTTTTTGGGTCAATAAAACAGACATTTATGGGCACATATGAATGTTCTTAAGCCAACTGAAAACATGACCATGAAATTTGTGTTTTTTTTCCTGATCAGATTCCGGAAGACCTTCACTTTGTGCTGAGAATGAGGCATACTTTTGAGTCTCTTGGCTACCAGTCCGGATACTATTTATCTCAGCTATTTTCATCAACCAGGGGGAACGGATCATCTCCTTTACCCGTCCCTCTGAAGCAACCAGCCATTCAAACCCGCCCACCTCCGCTATTCAACTGGGGCCCACGTTCAATTCCCTCAGCAAATTCCATGCTTCCATCTCCCAGTTATCAAACTTCTGCTAGGCTTCCATTTCCCCAGTCTAAAGATGAACCCCATATGTTCCTCCTTCCCCATTCGTCCGAACCCCAAATGGAGAATATGATGGGCGGCGGAGGAGGAGGAGGAGATCACGAAAACGACATTAAATGGCCCAACGGGCTTTCTTTCTTCAGTGCTCTTACTGGAAGAACTGATGAAGCAAAGCTCTTATTCAATGCTGACGGTTTAGTTAACAAGCCGGACCAAAACCACCATCAAAATCCAAATTCCGATCACTTGAGCTTGCACAACAATGGAGGTGGAGCAAACCCTAATGATTTCTTGAGCTTGGACAGCCACCATCATAATGAAAATATTGGGAAAATGGAAAATAAGTACAAGAGGAGCTTTACATTGCCTGCAAGAATGAGTACATCCACTTCTTCGACGTCACTTGATCATCATAACCACCACCACCAGCACAACTCCGGGGAGTATCGGAATCCGGAAGCCGGAATGTATTCCGATGTTATGGAGACCTACTTGGAGTGAGTAGATGATAAAAGGGTTTGATCATGTATTTTAGGTTTTAAAACTTATATCTCTTTTGCTGTTTTTTACAGTTTGTGTGTTTGGTTTCTTTGAAGGTTCTTCATATCATGCTTTCTCTTTAATCCATCTAGTGAACCTTTTCCATTTTGTTAGTGAACCTTTTCTCCTTTGTTACTCCTCCGTCCCATAAATAAATGTTTCAGTTAACTTATCAACGTTTTTAAAGATGATATTTTACTAGTTTATTTTGTACATTACTTGTACAATACAATGATTAAACTACAACAAGTCACTTTCCTTATTTAGAAATGCAAAATTTATTTTGGACGAACCAAGATGAAAAATGCAACATTCAATGTGAGACGGAGGGAGTACTATTTTTCCCAGTAACTGTGTTCTAAACTTTTGGCAGCTCAGCTGTTTGTGCATTTTAGTTTCAGCACCTGAATATGCAGCAGTAGTCAAGAACCTTAATAATCACATACACACACACACAGAGAACAACCTGCAAATTCAAGAAATTATTGAAAATATTCAAAATTCTCTTTCAACACCCCCTCTCTCCTTGATGGATTCATGGCATGCCATTCTCTGCATGTTAAAACAAATGACATGAAATTTTTCTTGAAAAATCCATTCTTTTTCTCGCTCTTATCTTTAACGACAAATTTCTCCCTTCCTCTAAGCGACCCTTCCCGAGTAAATTCACCTTGCTTTCTACGCCTTGAAATCTGGTGATTCAATGCTGGCATTGGTGCAATGAACTGCCACTCGTATTGTTGACTAGTCAAAACAGGCTTATTAATCTCTCCTTGCTTCTTCTTCTCCCTAGGAAGATCATTTCGGGACGAAGGAAATATTTTTCTCTCAGAAGAACATGTCTCGGTACTTATGCTTGTTCTTGCACTGCTGCAACTACTGCTGCTATTCGCACTATTACATCTAGAAGACAGAAATGAATCCTTACTCCTAATGCTGCTTGTCCGGCTCATTGATCGCGAATAGCTAGTCGAGTTTCTTGGATGGACCGGAAAATAATGTGGTAGGAGTTTCCCATTTGAGAATAGGTGATCTGCAGGGGATCTTGGAGACCCCGGCGTGACAGAACCGAATTCAAACTCGGATTCTAACATGTCCGGGAAAGAGAATTTGTCACCGGAACTATTTTTTTTTCCGGCGATCTTCTTCGATGGTTATTGATCGATCACAATGACTTAAATGACATGGTGATTGAATTTATACAATGTGTTAAAGGGGTTGGCTTTTTAATTCCCCTAAAAGAAGGGGTCATGCAAATACGAAATGGAACCAATGTTGGACCAAATTAATAAGGTAAGTGGTCTAAATCATGAAATAGTTAATCAAGACAACTAAGCTTAATTAACCTTTTTAGGCTTTGTAATTATCCCAATAACTTGTGGTTTATTCTAAAGCTATATGTGTGGCTAATGCCTACGACGGGTATTATTTAGATATCCAGCATTTCTGGATTTTCGGGGTCGTGTTTATCGAACAGGTATCTTTCACTACCACCGGTCACTATTATAAGCAAAAAATTGATATTTTTCCTCAAATATAAACAAATTCCATCATTTTCAATGTAAAATTCATTGAATGCAAATGTATTTATTGCTTTTTTTTTACCAAAAATATTTCCAATTAATTATTCATGGTCAAAGACAAATGTACATTTATTACACATTTAATAGGAAGATATATTAGTAATTTCAACATGTATTTTTGTCATAAACCAAGACAACTAAACCAATTTAACTTAATAAGTATAAATTTAGTTATTTTTCTTCTTATAATTGAGGCCGGAGGGAGTAATTAGATTATTAGTGTCCGACTAAATTAATGCAATTTAATGTGCCTAACTTAAAGATAAGACATGAGAGATTTACTATGTAAAAATAGTCGAGGATATTTGATAAATCTTATGCTAAAGTAAAGGAGGACCTAAAAGCAATTACTCTCTCCGTCCCATAATACCTTACCCATTTTGCTATTTTGGATGTCCCACTTTAAAGTCTCATTTTTCTAAAAAAGAAACTTTTTAATACTTCTTTATTCATGGGATCCACTTATCATACTCACTACAACTATCCACTTAATATTCTCTACCTCACTTTCTCTCTTCTACCCACTCACAACTCCTACTTTAATAACATTATATATATTCACTTTTTATTTTTCGTTCTCAACAGTAAACGAGTAACTTAATATGGGACGGAGGGAGTATGTATATGTAAATATGTAATCCTACTTAATTTTGGCATAATCCATATATAACGCGTTAATTTAAGTGATGATGTCAATTTTTTTCCGGTACGGTGGGTTTTTGGATTTCTTGAAATATGCTTAGTGATGTGTACTATTTGACGGATGGATGTATTTGCCTACCACGATTTTATCCAAGAACTGCCAAGTGAATGGCCATTATCGAAGCTTGTGGTAAATCATTCCTAATACTGTATTCTCGAGTTTTTAAGGGAGGGAAAAGAAAGGAAAGGAAAGGAAGGGAAGGGAAGAGAAGGGAGGAGAAGAAATTTAATTTATTTTCGAGGTGCTCCGAGTCCCGAGTTAGAAAGGAAAGAGATGAAAAAAAATATAGAATTAAATTTGTAGCTTTAATAAAAAATAAAAGAAAAAGATAGTTTATATTTGAGGAATAAAATATGTATATCAAAAAAAATTATTTTATAACATTTCATTTCCTTTCATTTCCTCCCATTTTTTGAATGATTCCGTAGGAGGAAAATGCAGGGGCGGAGCCTGGAATTTGCCGTGGGGGGGCAAGATTATACGGGAGTTCGGGGGCAGCGCCCCCGAAATTTTTTTTTCGGGTCGGACAAGTAAAAAATGGGTCGGATCCATGAAAAACAAATAAATAAGGAAAAATGTCATAATATTTCATACACAAAATCATGTTCAATTAAAAATTAATCAACACATTTAAATTTCTAAACTCCATAAGAAGCAGTCTCCATTCAAATTTGTGAAGAAATTAAGAAGCAGTCTCCATTCAAATTTGTAGAGAGAGGGAGAGAGAGAGGAAATTACCGAGAGAGAGAGAGACGGCAGCAGCAAGGAGGAGAAGAAGGAGGAGCGGCGGCGTCAAGGAGGAGGAGCGGCTGCGGCGTCGAGGAGGAGGAGCGGCGCGGCAAGGGGCGGAGAAATTGGCTAGGTTTTTGTCGAGAGAGAGAGGAAATGCGTCCTCTCTGTTTTTTTTTTTTTAATAACTGGAAATGGAATCGACGGTATTTATTTATTTATTTATTTATTTTTTTATTAATCAAAACTACGTTGTTTTGATTAATTAAAAAAAAAAAAGTGGAACTCTTTCTCTTCTCCGGCGTCTTCTCCGGCCAAATCCCTAGTTTTCGCGATTAGGTCGGGGGCAAAAAAAAATAAAAAAATTGCATTGCATTTCCGCCGCTGGGGGGGGGGGGGGCAAGTGCCCCCTCCTGGCTCCGCCCCTGGGAAAATGCTCAAAATTTTCTTTCCTTTTCTTTCTCTCCAAATCTCCAATACCTTCCTAAAATGTCTCGGGAGCGAGATTAGGAAAGAAATTATTTTAGATTTCCTTTCTTTTCCATCCCTTTCCCCGTTTTAAAATTCGGGAGCATACCCTTAGGTAGAAAGTTGATCAGAAAGTTAAAGCGTATTATTCTTTAATCAGTCCATTAATAATTGTTTTAAAACTAAATTAAAGGATCATAATCCACCTGCTTTTGTTCTTTATGTTACTCATCTGAAGTCACTTTTGAGTTAAAGCAGAAGTGTGTGTGAGACTTAAAGGGCCAAACAACTCAAGTTATATATTATTGGGCTAGTTGGGCTCCCACAAGACTCATTAACACAATCTTTCATTTATTTTGGAATAAATTACAACTTAATTTAATTTCATTACTACTTTAAAAACAAGACATGGAGACATCTCAATTCATAGTGTTTCCCATTAGGGTTTCTATAGAGGACCCACTTTGGGCCCATTTTCCATCTCACCTGGGCTTTGGGACCACCATTGTTGCCTAGTTTTAGTCTACTTTCGGCCCAGCCTAATCAACTCATTTCTATAGACTATAAAGGAAAGAATACTTTTTGAGAGTTACTATTTAAACCCCAAATACCTATTAGTATACCCCAAATGAAAAAATTGCAAAAATGCCATTGAGGTTAATCAGAAGCCCCTAAATTTGAGGTGAGATCCATTTATGGTCTCGCCAAAAACTTGAAGTTCACTATCTCGCTATTCTGCGACATACGATTCCTTCTCCAAGAAGCCTGAAAGTTGGTAATCCCTATTTATACACGTGTCACCCTCCTGGTGAGCCCCTAAATTTTAATGTGCCGTCATTTGGGAATCGTACCAAATTATGAGGGGGAAATTTAAAATTTTTACCTCAAACGTCACATCAGTCAATTCACCTAATTCCTCTCTCATATAAATACCCATCTTTCTTACCAAATTTCTCTTTTACTCTTTTCGTTCTTGCTCAAACGTTCCCAAATTCCGGCAACTCCAAATCTCAATTCCGACGAACCTTTCTTCATTTCCCCCATTTCTTTACTGATTCCTTCCCTAAAATTGTTCCCTGCCCATTATTTCGTTCATCTTTGGCTATTTGAAGTTGATTTGGATTCCCATTCCTCGTTTCCCAGGCTTTCGTTTGCATTTTTCGGCGATTCTTCATCTTCTCCGACCGTTCTTCATTTTTACCAGGTAATTTTTTCAAAAACCCTTCATATTCTTTAAACCTTCGCATTTTGATCTTTTATTTTTGCCCAACTATTTGAGCTTTGTTATTCCTTTTTGTCCGTCCCTTCAAATTTTTCC
This sequence comes from Adenophora triphylla var. japonica, assembly GCA_022495995.1. Taxonomy (NCBI): domain Eukaryota; kingdom Viridiplantae; phylum Streptophyta; class Magnoliopsida; order Asterales; family Campanulaceae; genus Adenophora; species Adenophora triphylla. The sequence goes on along the minus strand of JAFEMH010003182.1, from coordinate 63,211 downwards.
CAAATTACCCTTCATGGCGAGATACAAGAATTGCGCTAGGCGGGTTAGGTACGGTAGATGTCAAGTCTCAGGCGGCTTATACAGACGCCTGCGAACTACTTGGGCGAGATTGCCCAAGGCCGACATCGTCAGGTTGCTAGTTGAAAACTGGGTTGACCCTTCAGTGATTGAGTCCCTTGAAATCCAAGGTCGCTTCTTTCTTCCCCTTTCAGCCCCTTTGTCCCATATTTTTACTTCCCATAAAGAATTGGTCCGATTTATCAAAGATAAGTATGACCCCAATTTAAGCGACTCATCTGAATCCCACAGTGTCGCTGACCCCTTTTCCAAACGTAGGATGCATTATAAATATATCCTTTCTTCTTCTTCTTCTAGTGATTCCCGCGAGATGGCTGATCAAGTGACTTCTTCTCCCGCTGCGACATCCAGCAATCCCCCTTCCACTGGGGTCCAAAATCTGAACTTAACTGAAGGTAACCTTTTCTCCAATCCCGCTCATGCTGAGGCGGGCTCTTCTCTTGCACCAGACTCAAGCTCTCTCATTCCCAACCCTATCACTACTTGGCACACCCTTTATCACATAGACCATTCCATATACCATATATCTGATTACCAAGAAAATACCTCCCTCAAACACTTAAGAGAAATGAGAGATGGCATTGTTGTTTTTCCTTCCCAATTTAAGGCTGGTCTTAGAATCCCCTTAGATCCCTTTCTTTGTGAGGTTTTATATAAGGCCCAAGCTATGATTACAGAAATTCACCCCAACGGCCTTAGGATCATTACCAGTTTTATTGCCATTTGTCGCGCCTTACGAAAGGAACCCACTGTGACATCCTTAGTAACTTTATTCAAAGGATATAAGCAAACCAACAAACTTGAAGATGGAATAGAAGAAACCCGCCTTTCTCTCCAATATCAAAGAGGCCCCAAAGTCCTTACCCCTTTACCCGCCTAGGTTCATGAATGGCTGAACGACCCACTCTTTATTGTTTCTCGCGTGGGGTGGTCTCATCCCGCTGATCTTCACCCAATCAAACCCCAAATTGAAACTAAGGATGCTTCTGTTGTTGGCGACAATGCCCTTGTTGCCGCTATTCGTGCTCTAGTTGCCCTTCCCGCAGATACTCCCGCTGATACACCCCAACCTCTCATCTCCTGGAGAGGTATTCTGCGAAATAGAGAATTGCTTGATCAAGTCGGAATTGCCGACAACTTACCTCTTGTCCCGCCTCGGGTTCCAATAAGTCACGCTTACTTTGATGGATGGGAGCGGCATACGGACAATAAATATGCTCATGAGTGCCAGTCGTGCAAGGGTACTCGTCATTGTACCGCCATGAATACTGTTCTTTGTATGTCTCTTCTTTAACCTTATTTTTTTTTTCAATTTGGTCTATACTTGCATTACTCTAACTTTTAACTTCCCTTTTCTCTGTTTTCAGATCATCGAGCCAAATCAATGGAAATTCGCCAAGTTGCCAACCTGGATACTAACAAGAGAAGGAAAAGACTTGCCAGTACCCGAGACGCTGCTCTCGCCCTCCTTCCTACTAACCTTCCACTGTCGCTATCCCACGATGGAAAAGACACAGAAGAGATAGCCTTAGAGAAAACCCAAGGTTCTTCCAAGGTTAGAGCCAAGCCTGTAACGACCCTAACCCTAGGCACTAATTTTAATAAAATATTATATGCTTTTAATATTAATGTTAATTTTATGTCTTTAAATTCTTATTGTAAGATGAGATGGTTGGGAAATGATTTTAAAAACTTAGGACTGCAAGAGACATTAAATAAAGCATTTCGGGGAAAGTATAAAAATAGAAAATAGATAAAGTATGAAATGAGGTTAAATTGTGGGGGCAAAGAAATTGGAGTAAGGGGTTTAGTTTTAATGCTTTGGAATTTGGAGGACCTAGTAGTTTATTGTTGAAAGCCTTTTATTAGTATATCATGGGGGGCCATACCCCTTAAAACCCTCTCCTTCAATCCTTAGTCAAAAAGGACCCATACCCTCCCATACTTCCTTCATCCTTCCCATACTCCATCCTCCTCATTCTTCTCCTTCATTTCTCTCTTACAATTTCCATGGAAACCCCATTGAGAAACCCACCTCTTCTCAAGCTCCTACCAAGTTCAATCCTTCTTCATTTTTCAATCCGGGAGTACTTTCGTAATCGGGGCATCTAGGGGAGTTCATCAAGCTAAAGAAATTCATAATCCATCTCCTATTCTAAGGTGAGTTGTTATGACTTCCCTTCCTCTAAATGTTCATGAGCTATTTATTGTTGTTATTATTGTTATGATGGTTGTTTGATGTTTTGGAAGCCTCTTTGAAGTGAGAAATTGGTAAATGACATAGGATGAGGTTATTGTTCATAAAAGTGGATTTAGAGTGTAAGAAATGGGTGGAGTTAGTTTTAGAAGATTGACCTTGAAATGTGTTAGTGAAATGGGTTGGAAATCTTGTGGTAAATAATTTAGGTTTATATTATTTTGGGGTTTAAATGATTTAGGATGAGGATTGTAAAGTTAGAAATCCTATTGGTGTTCATAGAAATAAGTTTTGTTAAAAGGAAAAGAAAATAAGTAAAAAGGGGTTTTTGGAAATCTGGGCAATGCTGAAGAAGGGTTTGGGCGGTCGCCCATGAGGGGGTGAGCGGCCGCCCATGTGGACAGAAATTTGGTCTCTGGAAATCCCTCTTGGGCGGTCGCCCAAGAGGTTGTGAGGTCGCCCATGAGGGCAAAGAACTTGGGTTCCTTTTGAAAACCACTTGGGCGGTCGCCCAAGTGGCATGGGCGGTCGCCCATGGTGCCAGAACTTCCTTAGTCTCCTTTCTTGCTGATTGTTACCCACAACCTAGTAACATGACTTCTAACCATTATAAATTAATAGAACCTAATCTAATTCGGATAGGAATCAATCCTTTTCAACCTAGATTCAAGTAGAGCTTTTGGGCCACTTAAGTAATGTGACTTCAACTTGATAAATTTAGCTTGAATCTATAGAGACCTTGTAATATGGAATATTGTCCGGAAAATGGTTGTTAAGCTTGATTCGTACTTCACCAATGTGGTTCGAACTTGGGAAGTAGATCATGAACTTTTATTAAGGTTATCCGAGGTGGTGTAATGACTTCGTATGAATGATTTATGGTACATGGTGACATTGTTATCCCAAGTGTGGATTATGTGGCATATTATTACATTGTTATCCCAAGTGTGGATTATTCGGTTATATTGTTATCTTATTTTATTTCATATTCATTGATTGTACTATGTATAGTGTATTACTTAAATGTTGCACTATGATATTGGTTGAACATGAGTATATTTTATCATGTGGCTATATTGCTTATCCCCTTTGTGGATTATATTTCAAGTAACTATTATGTGCTTGATAATGTGTTAATCAGCTGATGTTGGGGGTATAGCATAATACGATCAATTAGGAAAGTGTGACCTAATGTGATCGGATTATGTTATATCTGTGACCGTCCCCTCCTGTGGCCACAGGTCGGGGTTATAGCATCTGTATTGAGCCAAAAGCCTTACAGAGTTGCTACTATCTTATAAGGTTCCCTGAAAAATGGGTCATATAAGATGTGAGTATTGCTTAAGCAGCTCACCTAAGATTGGAATTTTATATCCAATGTTGTACGACTATTGTTCAGACGGGAAAAGGTAAACCGAGGTAATGTAAAGTGTTTACGGCTTTTCCAATGTGTTATATGCAACTTGTTATGTGTTGCATCTTATATGGCATATTGCTGCATTCATAATAGCTTGCTGAAATTTATTCTCACCCCTCTCCCTTTAATGTTTTTAGATTCCGAGACAGGCGGACCGGCCAAGTAAGGGCGGTGAGGAGTTTGGAAGTGATATTTTGGGAATTGTCGGGGTATGTATAGGTTGGCGTAGAAAGTGTATTTTGGTATAATTCATTTAGGGAGTTTGTATTTATAAACCTTAATTTTATGTTATAACCGATACCTTTTTGTAACTAAAACAGTTTATTACTTTCAAAGTTGGTCAACTCTTTCTCCATCGTGGAAAGGTGTAGAGTTATTTTGAAATGGTTATAATAATTGTGTTTATGTTTGAAAGTTAAATCAAAGTTTTAAAAGTTTAGGAAATTTGGGTTAGTTTGAGAACGCTCCAGCTCGGGACACGTGTAGGTTCCGGGACGGGGTCCTCACAAAGCCTACTAATCCAGATACTCGAGCAAAGCGACAAAGAAGGATCGCGGCAGTTTCACCCAGTGTTGCTCCTGTTGCTCCAGAAGTCATCCCACCAAATCCATCTATTGTTCAAATCCCTCCAACTGCTGAGGGCAATGTCTCGTCAAACATCGTCCCGCCGACCAATGATGCCATTGCGACAGAAACTGTTGAGGTTCTCCCTTCTGACTCTGTTCAAACTAACCCTCCTGCTCCTGTTGAAGATGCTATAGAACCCGCTCAAGATGAAGCTCCTCCTTCTCGCGATCTTGACATTTGCGACTTGACCAATACTTCTAACTCGCCTTCAACTCCCCGCGACCCAAATACTTCTTCAGCTCTTCCTACCCCTAGCTGGCTTCAAGAAACTTTGAGAAGCCCACTGATTTCGAAGGGCTCTATGAACTGTGCAAAGAAGCCGCCAAAGTCCCTCACCTGAAGGGAATGATTAATGAAGTTCGCGGTGTTGAGGAATGCTTGATTGGCAGTTCAGCTCTGATTCGCGCCAGCGACCCAGTCCAAGCTCAACGAGTGACGTATATGGACATAGACCATGCCGTTTGCCAAGCCGGGATTCACTTTTCAATGGTATGTCGCTCTTCCATTTCTTAACCAATTGCTATTTTGTTCATTTTGACCTTTAACTTAAATTTTTCATTTAGCTTGGAGCTTTTATCATTGGCATCAACGATAAGAACCATCGACTTAACAGAGACGTGAAGCAATTAGAAATCGCCAACCAAATATTGAGAAAAGACAAGGACATCCTTTGCGGCCGAGTCGTTAGGCGAGATGCGACAATCACCAACTTGGAGGGAGAGCGAGATAAATTAAAAGCTGACTTGATCACTTCCCAGGATCAACTCACGGCTGCTCAAACTGAACTCAATGCCGCCAAAGTTAATCTCAACAATGCTACAGCTGAGCTTAATTCTGTCAAGGAGAATGCTGCCAAGCTTCTGAGCGAGAATGAGACTTTAAAGAAGACTCATGCCGCTGACACTCAATTTTTCCAAGGCGAGATAGCTAAACTGCGGGAAGAGATGCCAGGGAAAATCGCTGAAATCACTTCTCTTAATGCCGATGTAGCCAAGCTCAAAGAAGATCTTATCGATATTGGTGATCAAACCTCTCTCCAGGTTATGCGAGCTGCTGATGCCTCTGAAATCCCCGCCATTACAATTGAGCGACTTGCCAAATGGGGATCAGAGCCGATTTTCAGCGAGGTTTGCCGCCGTGGTCATCCCTTGGTTCCTTTTTCCGCAGATGAACTTAAAGATTTGGCCGAAGAAGATGCATTATTTGGCAAGGTTCCTTGGAATCCCGCGCCTATTCAAGTTCCCAATGTCATGGCTTTGTGGGGTGATCAACTTGAGCTTAAGCATAAAATCTTGGATGATGCTAAGAATCTCGCGTTAGCGGCTTCCAGCTCTACTCAACCCGCACCATCAGATGAATCCACTGCTTAACTTGATTCTATGTTTGGTACTTTTGGATAACTTTGTAACTTGCCTTGGTGGCTTAAACAATTTGCTTTCTTTTATTTGGTCCTGTGTGCCTCTGAACAATGTAATATTCGCGGCCTTCGAGCTTGCCTTTTTATCTTTGTGCTCTACTTGCTAGTTTCATCATTCTTATCTCGCCTTTACTACTTTGTTTTGATAATTCACCAAAAATCACCATTTTGCATAACAGGTACCCCATACTTATACTCCCATCGAAAAAGTGAAGTCGTCTTTAGGCGACTTTACTTATAGTGCATACAATGCGGCTTATATTGTCGCTGATCTTTGTTTTTCTTTTACTCCTTCCTTGCTTTTTTCATGATTCTAACTTAGAATAATTTCCTTCTTTTTTGCTTTCATATCTTTCTTTGAACCATATCTTTTCACGCCATTCAGGCAAAATGGATATCTCTTTCCTTTAGCGACATCATTTCATGCCATTAAGGCGAGATGTGCCTTCTTTCATCCATGCCGCATCTTTACATGCCATTCAGGCGATATGGGCTTCTTTCTCGTTTATAGTCGATTTAGACTTTCTCGTTTATAGTCGGTATAGACTTTCTCGTTTATAGTCGGTATAGACTTTCTCGTTTATAGTCGCATCCATATACATGCCATTAAGGCGAGATGGGACTTTCGTATTTATAGTCCGGAGACTTTCATGTTTATAGTTGCATCCATATACATGCCATTCAGGCGAGATGGGACTTTCGTATTTATAGTCCGGAGACTTTCATGTTTATAGTCGCATCCATATACATGCCATTCAGGCGAGATGAGACTTTCGTATTTATAGTCCGGAGACTTTCATGTTTATAGTCGCATCCATATACATGCCATTCAGGCGAGATGGGACTTTCGTATTTATAGTCCGGAGACTTTCATGTTTATAGTCGCATCCATATACATGCCATTCAGGCGAGATGGGACTTTCGTATTTATAGTCCGTAGACTTTCTTGTTTATAGTCCGTAGACTTTCTTTTCCTTACAACTTCATGCAGCTTACAATTTGTTTTGATAATTCATCAAAAATCCTTTTACCTTCTTGTCTTTGGCGATATACCACCATATACTTATACTCCCATCGAAAAAGTGAAGTTGTCTTTAGGCAACTTTACTCCAAGCGACTTACTTATCATGCTCTTGGCGACTAATCATACAAACATTATTATGAAACAAGATTTAAACTAAACGAGATAAATTAGAGTCATAAAATTTCATATTTTCATTATATTCAAAATATATTCAAAACATGTATAACTTCTATTCAAGATACTTTCATTTCATTCCAAGTATTCGAGACATATATAGCTTTCATTCATGATTGAAAAATTTCGTGTATTCATCAAAATTACTTATGAAAGAGATTTTAATAAGAATAATTTTAAATAGACAAATTAGCCTTATCTCTTCAATGATAATATCTTTTGAGGTGATCTACACTCCATGCATTCGGGACATCTTTGCCGTCCTCTTCCTTCAAATAATACGTCCCTTCTCGCACAACCTTGGCAATCTGAAAGGGACCCTCCCATTTTGGATCTAGCTTGGCAAATCCCGCCGTTGCACCTTTAACTTCGCGGCTTCTCAGCACCCAATCTCCTACACTGAATGATCTTTTATTCACTCTTTTGTCGTGCTGGGCCTTCATCCTCTGCTTATAATTGATCATCCTCAATCTCGCTTTAAGCCTCTTCTCATCACACAAATCTAACTCGCTGCACCTTTTATCGCCATTCATTACTTCATCATAATAAGTCACTCTATGTGTAGGCAAACCCATCTCTGCAGGAGCCATCGCCTCAGAGCCGTAAGTCAGAGCAAACGCTGTCTCGCCCGTTGATCCCTTGACCGTTGTCCTGACATACCACAAGGCCGTAGACAATTCCTCCAACCAAGCACCTCCCCTTTTCTCTATATTCTTGCACAAAATTTCCAGGACTTGTTTGTTGGCGGCTTCCACTTGCCCATTGCACTGCGGCCTATAAACTACGGACTGCCAGTGTTTGATGTTCAAGTTGGAGCAAAAACCATGAAACTTCTTCCTAAACTGCGGCCCATGATCAGAAATGATTGCTCGCGGCATTCCATGGCGACAAAGGATCTCCTCCGTTACAAATCTAATTATCTGGTCCTCAGTGGTAGAAGTTAATGCCCTGGCCTCCGTCCACTTTGTGAAATAATCAACAGCTACTACCACCATTTGAGCTCCTCCTTTGGCTTTGGGGAAAGGCCCTATGAGATCAATCCCCCACATGTCGAAGGGCCAAGCTGCTACAATAGGTGTCTGTTCTGTGGCGGGCTGTCTAGGGATATTGGCGTGTCGCTGACATTGTTCACATCTTCTCACATACTCTTTCGCATCCTTCTTCAATGTTGGCCAATAATATCCATGAAACATGATTTTATTGGCCAAGGTTCTAGCTCCTGGATGACCCCCACAGACTCCTTCATGCACTTCGAATAAAACTTCATCAACTTTGCCCGGCTCAACACATCTCATTAACGGCCGCGAGAAAGATTTGCGATACAAAATTCCATCTTGGACAGTGAATCTTGGCGACATTTTCTTAACAATCTTCGCCTTGTTTTACTCTTGGGGCAACTCTTCCCTTTCCAAATAATCCTTCATCTCGCTAACCCAATCTTTCTCGCCCACTTCCACCTCCATAATCAGCGGCCTATTATATGCCGGCTCTTCCACAAATTCCACCACAATTTTCTTGGGCAACTCTTCTATTTTGTAGCAGGCGGCCTTGCTCAGCATGTCAGCCCGCTCATTTTTCTCTCTATCAATCTGCACCAATTCCCAATAACTGGAGCTTTGCAAAATCTACCTGGCCATATCACAATACTTTGCCAGAGTTGGATTCACCATCCCATATCTGCCCTTCACCTGGTTAACAATTAATTGGGAATCAGAGTGAGCTATTACTTGCTTAACCCCTATATCTCGACACAGCTCCAATCCCGCTACCAGTGCTTCATATTCCGCCTGATTGTTTGACATGTTGAATTTGAACCTTAAAGCCTTCTCATATTTGCAATCCTCCTCAGGTGAACTCAGCGATATTCCAGCTCCTCCCTTGTCTTTAGCGGAAGACCCATCGACATACAGCTCCCAACAACCCGCTGGTCTTTCACGCTCTTCTTCAGCTTCAGGATCCTGCGACTTAGCCTTCCTTTTCTTAGCCCCTTGGGTTTCAATCTCCTCTCTCTCATGAGTGAATGAAGTTTCAAGTAAAAAACCCGCCAGTGCCTGTGCCTTAATGGCCTTTCTCGCCTCGTACTGAATGTCGAACTCTGTCAATTCAATCGACCATTTGAGGAGCCTTCCTGCTGAATCAGGCTGCTGCAAAATATTTCTCAAAGGGGCATTGGTCAAGACAGTGACAGGATGAGATAGAAAATAGGCTCTTAGCTTCCGTGTCGCAATCACCAGGGCATAGGCTAATTTCTCCGCATTAAAGTATCTTGCCTCCACTTCACTTAAAGCTTTTGAAACATAGTATACCGGATTCTTCATGCCACCATCTTCCTTTATCAATACTGCCGCAACTGCGAGATCGGAGGCCGCTAGATACACATATAAGTGATCACCTTCTTCAGGACTACATAGAATTGGCGGCTTTCCCAAATATTCCTTCACCTTCTGAAAGGCTTCCTCGCACTTCTCATCCCAAGAAAATTTTTGATCCCCTTTCAACACCTTAAAAAATGGCAAACACTTTTCAGCCGACCGCGACACAAATCGCCCTAACGCTATCACCCTTCCATTCAACCTTTGGATCTCCTGAATTTTTTGGGGCGACTTCATATCTATTAAAGCTTGGATTTTCTCCGGATTGGCCTCTATGCCGCGGCGGTTTACCAAGAATCCCAAGAACTTTCCCGCTGTCACTCCAAAAGTGCATTTACTTGGGTTCAGTTTCATTGAATTTCTCCTCAAGTTCTCAAAGGTCTCAGCGAGATCCACCAAATGATCCTTCCCCTTAGTCTTAATCACCATATCGTCAATGTAGGCTTCAACGTTCCTCCCGATCTGCGACTTGAATACCTTATTGACCATCCTTTGATATGTCGCCCCAGCATTCTTTAAGCCAAAAGGCATCATCTTGTAACAAAAATTGCCAATGGGGGTTCTAAACGCTGTTTTGGCCTTGTCCTCCTCAAGCATCTTGATTTGATGGTATCCCGAATACGCATCAATAAAACTGAAAACTTTATGCCCCGCAATGGAATCAACCAATCTATCAATTTTCGGCAAAGGATAACAATCCTTGGGACAAGCCGTATTCAAATATGTAAAATCTAAGCAAATTCTCCATTTTTTATTTGCCTTCAATACCATAACTGGACAAGCTAGCCAAACTGGGTAAGTGATTTCTTCTATGATTCCCGCCTTTAATAGCTTTTCAACTTCTCCAATCACCGCCTTCTCCTTTTCCGCAGAGAGATATCTCACCTTCTGTTTGAAGGGCTCTACATTTGGATCAGCGCTCAAACAGTGAAGGGCGACATTCTCATTTATGCCTCGCATATCTTCAGGCTTCCAAGCAAACACATCAATATTATCCCGCAAAAAATCGACCAACTTATCCCGCTCATCCTTTTCCAACTGCTTCCCAATTTTAATTTTTTGCTCCGGGTATTCATCATTAACAATTACTTCTTCTAATTCTTCTGCGGCCTTAATGTCCGGCTCATCTCGCATTTGCAGAGTATCTACCTCCATCTCCGTCACCTTTCTCTTATCAACACATCTCTTACCACCTTTGTCGCTGCTCTCCCCCTTATCTCTCCCGACAAGCGACACACCTTCAGGTGTTTCTACTACAATCTCTTCATCATACTCCTCACTATCAGAATCCACTATCTCCTCAATAAGGGGTTCCTTCATTTTCACAAATTCTGCGGACCTTGACCAGGCCATCTCGGCTCGCATTGCAACCATTTCCATCAAATTTCCTTCTGATCTTTCCTCCAACACTTCTACCCCTGTTTCTCGCTCATCATTCCTTTCTCGCAACACTTCATCTTCCGCCCTTTCATCAATAACAATGATCGCCGACTTATTCTTCATGCTTTCTGTTTCCTCCCAGTCATCACACCCTCCTAAGTCGGTGATCATGTTGATTCTAGTATCTCGCACCATTAATGCCGTGGACAGTGAACTTGTGCTTGCCCTTGCCGCGGTTTGCATCTCAATCTTCTTTTGAATCACCTCCTTAACTTCACTCTTCAAGCAAGCAATCCCTTTTGGAGTAGGGAATTTGACTCGCTGATGTGGGATGGACACAACCATTTCAAATGTCTGCATAAACGGGATACCCACAATTGCGTTGTAAGGCGACACCAAATCTATCACCATGAATTCCACAGTACAAGTTCTCACCATCTCACCTTCACCTATCTCCACCGCCAACGAAATTGTCCCCTTGACCCGCACAGTATGGTTTGTAAACCCCTCCAAAAATCCCTTGTAAGGCACCAAATTAGCCTCAGTATATCACATCTTCTTGAAAGCATCATAATAGAGGAGGTTGCGACTTGCTCCTGAATCTACCAACACTCTGTGCAGAATACTGTTCCCTGGAGCAATGGAAATCACAACTGGCTGACATCCGTGGCTTGGAGTTAAAGCCAATTCTCGCCTTGAAAAGCTAATTATCCTCTCCTCACTTGGCGGGTAAGCAGGAATATGGCAAGTATGCGATAGGGACATGATTTGATTACTCAAACAAGTGATACTTGCTGGCTCGTGAATCACCAATATCTCATTTCTATCTCCGTTTCCTCCGCGGGCTTCTGCATTTTGCTCGGGCACCACATATTCTTGTAAATCGCCCCTATCAATCTTGGATTGAATCAATTTCTTCAGATTGTAACATTCATCAGTATCATGCCCTCTGTCTCTATGATAATTGCAATATTGATTCAAGTTCCTCCTTCCTCTATCTGTCATTTCGAATGCCGCTGGTAACTCCACCGCCCTCAAAATCTCACTAGGCCTGGCATTTAATCTTGAAAATCTTACTATCATTCTTACCCCACGACCTCCAACGCGGCCTCCACCTCTGCCGCCAACTTGATTCCCTCTACCTCCTCCTTGGATCGCATTTTCCTCCTTCACATATTCAATTCTGTCTTTAACACTTTTCTTTGCAGTGCTAGATGTTCCTTCTTCAATGTCTTCACCCCCATAATATGCCTTAACTCGCTCATGAAATTCGCCCAAAGTCGCGGTCAACCTCATCCTCAGCTCCCTTTTAAAAGATTCTGACAACAAACCCGACATATACATCATTATAACATACTTGGGGTCAATCTCAGAAATCTGATTAGCAATTAGCAAGAATCTGTTGGTATAAGTGACAAGGCCCTCTCCCACCTTTTGCATGATTCCAATCAATTCTTGTAGCATGACTGACTGAGTTCCCACAGCTCCAAACCTCGCCAAAAACTTTCTTTTGAAATCTTGGTATCCCAAGATGGAATTAACGGGCAACTGCACAAACCAATCCAACGCTTGAAGCTCCAAGGTGCTAGCAAAAGTTTTGCATAGCAATGCATCATCCTTAGTCAATATTGTCATAGTCACTTCAAATCCCGCCACGTGAGTTCTGGCCATAGTTACTCCTGCATACTTAGATAAGGTGGGCAAACGAAACTCTGGAGCGGGCTCAGCTTCTTGAATGTACTTGGCAAATGGAGCGACAAAAGAATCTTTCTCGCTGTCAACTATACCGCCTTTTTCCAACTCCGCCAACCTTCTCGCCATTTCAGCCATCTGTTTCTTTAATCTGTCTTCTTCCCCAAAGCGGCTTACTCCCACACACTTTCCTTTCTCTATCAGCTTAGATTTTTCGCCTCCTTTAGAAGCCTTCATTTCTTGCTCTCCATATCCCGCTTCATTTGAAGCAGTGTCATCCTCATCCTCCTCGCAATAAAGAGACGACACTTGGGAGGTATGTGGCCAATGATTCACCTTGATTTTTCTCCCATTCTCCATGTATTCTCCCGCTTTTCTCTTCTGCGGCCCTTCCATTCTCGCCTCTATCTCCTTATGCTTTTCAGGCTCCGTCTCCTTTTGGCGCTCACCATCATCCACCACAATTACTTCCTTACTCGCTCCTTTATTCCCTTCCTCTGTCGCCGTCAACAAACCTTGCGGGATAGGGGTAGGTTTCTTCTTCATAGTCATCAATCGTTTGTTATTCTCCAACAACTGCAAAATCAAATTATTGTGAATCCTCAAACTCTCCTCCTCCGCGTCCGCCTCATCTTCTGGATGTGGCGACATTACATTTCTTTCTCTCTTGCCTCCGGTAGCCCGCTCTCTCTCTTCAGGAATAATTTGTTGCGAGGAAGAAGTATCCTTCGCTCCAACAGTTCCCATAGCCCCCATTCCTATGATAGGCGGGATAAGGTTCCTTCCCGCCATTGTCTTCTGACCAACTATGCCTTTTTCAGGAGTCGTCATTTCTTGTCACCCACGTAATCAAAGTGATGAAATCAAACTTTGAAGATCTGCAAATCTTATGAAGATTTGAAGATCTAACCCAGAAACTTGAAGATGTTCTTCCTCCTATTGCACTTTATCAAGCACAATACCACTCCAACTCCACCAATTTCACCCAATCAACACTTCACAAACACGAAAACTTTACGAAATCAACTGAATTCACACCAAATTAAAAAACTCAGAAACACCAAAATTCACCAACCAACAGACTCAAACAAACACTTCAATCAGCCTTCACGAATTCCAAAAAATCCAATTCGACCCAAATCAACACCTCTAAACCAAAAATTTGCACCCAAAACACCCAAACAAAACCACAAAACTTCAATTCCCCAAAACTACCAACAAACGAAAAAATTATGAACGGTAATCTCCAGAAAATGAATCAACAACCAAACCAAATCACCTCAAAATAAACCAATCCTCCAGATCTGCAAACCGCACCAAACTTACCACTCTACCGCCGGCAAACCTCCACTAATGAAGAGAATCAATCCCGGCAATGGAACCAATTGATGTTGCCAGGAATTTCCTCAAGCAGCAACACGCCGTTGTAGTCAATTTGAGATTCCTTCGGCTCCTTCTTCTCGCCTGCACACAAGCAAACGTGACTAGACCGGGGGCGGCTCCGGCGTAAGCCCCTCCGGCGTGAGGATAAGAATTTGCTCTGAACAAGGGAAAACTTTGAATCTGGAAAGGTGTTTCGTGGGTGTATGTGAACGTACCTCAAAAAGATGAAGATCCCTCATATATATACCCCGTTCCCTCGTGCCAGGCACATGCTAACCTCACGTTCCATGCCTCATTGTATGTGTCATCATTCCATTGGTCAATTATGAAAATAAACTCAAAACATGTGATCACTCTTTCCAATGCCCAATCGTTTAATGGGTCCCACTTCGTAGATATTTATATGCCGCCTCTTATGAGTCGCACCCACTGGAATCCATCTCTCGCTGAATATGGTTAACTTAGGGTCGTGTCACTTCACCCTAATATCTCGCCTCTCATCTCATACCATTGTCTCCCCGGCTTACCTCATTATCTCGCCGTTATCCTCACGTTATCTCGCTTTTACTACTTCGAGCTTTCCTTTCATTGAACTTAGCGGGATATCTCTCGACACATTTTCCCTCTAACCACACCTGGGCTACCTTTATCACTATTTTCTTCTTGGGCCTATACCCGCTTTAGGCCTACCTGATAATTCCCGCTTATAGATTTGGCCCAGGCCCAACCATTATTTTTGGGCAGCATCACCTATCATACCAAGTCTCACGTTGGATTAGTAGAGTCCAATGGACGACGACCCGGTCTATAGGCGAGATATCAAACTCATATATATTCGTATGTGTGAATGTGTGCCCAAATTTTTGTTTGTTGGATTCACGCGAGTTTGAAGACATCCGGTTTAATTTGAAAAATGGAGTCGCCACGCCATTTTGATTACCTCAAAACTTTGAAAAAAAGGTTTTATGGGTTCGGAGGTTAAGTTACCCCTTGGGAAGAACGTTTGGCGTTCACCCAAGGTGCCTTGCCGGAGCAAGTCTCCCATGATTTCATTAATCGTGCTTGCTTGCGTGCTTTCTTGTGTGCATGTGTTTGAAAATAAGGAGGGAATGTCCCAAGTCATCTTCCGGACGTACAAACCATTTGTTGGTTGTCGCTCGGGATTTCTTGGATTTTTGTGTATTTGGGATTATGATCCCGCCCTCATCTTGGACTTGTGATCATCGCATTTTTTTAGACCTTGGGACTTGCGTGATCGAGAGAATGACTCTCTTTTGTAGTCAAAGATGAGGTTCTTTAGAAAAGGAGGGTCCTTAGCCCATCAATCCTACACTTTAAGATGGTCGAGCTTGTATAGATGCTTCATACTCATCTTAAGTGATAATCGGAGATATAGGGTTCAAAGGTGTCCCTTTTCTAAAGAGATTATGAAACCTTTATGGAAGGAACGATGTAAAGATAGGATCTTTTACACCGGTCCGTTCCTAGGTTGCTAATGGGGGAAATGTATGTAAAAATGACACTTTAATGAAAAGATGACATTTTTGGGTTGCAAATGATGCACTTGATTCAAAGAAATGATCTTTATTGCAAAGGATGCATTTTGAATGTAAAGACATGATTTTTATGCAAATGATGCATTTTTATTGAAAAAGATTGTATTTTTATATGCAAAGGATGCATAAAGATGACATTTTTATTGGAAAATGGGGGTTTTAGGTGCAAAGGATGCACCTTTATGGATAAAGACTACATTTTTAATGACAAAGGATGTCTAATGCATGCAAAGGGGAAGGGGGGTATAAAGATATGATCTTTAATCTACCAAGTCCCACGCAAGATAATATGCAATATATGAATTGCAATGAATAATTAGAATCACATAGAGCAATTAGGATGCAAGGTTAGGGTGTGCGAGGTTACCAATGGCTTCCTCTTCTTCTTTGGATGGAGCTAGGAGGAGGAGTTGATCTTGGGATCTTCAAGGAGGAGGGAGGTGGCTTCTTGGCCTTCTTCTTCACCTTCTTGGACTTCCAGCAGCTCTTGGGAGTGTATTTTACGTATTATGTGTGATGGTGGATGATTTTTGTGTTAATTCTTGTTTTGAAATGGGTAGAGGAGGGCTCTATTTATAGGCAGCTGGAAAAAGGCGAAAGAGGCCGCGTGGCTTCATTTGCGGCGAAAGAGGCCGCGTGGCTACATTTGCTTCCGACCCAGATTTTTCCAGAAACATGCAAGGTGGCATTCTAGAAGGTCAGCGAAAGAGGCCGCATGGCTTCATTTGCGGCAAAAGAGGCCGCGTGGCTACATTTACTGCCGACCCAGATTTTTCTAGAAACATGCAAGGTGGCATTCTAGAAGGTCAGCGAAAGAGGCCGCATGGCTTCATTTGCGGCAAAAGAGGCCGCGTGGCTACATTTGCTGCCGACCCAGATTTTTCTAGAAACATGCAAGGTGGCATTCTAGAAGGGAATTTTGCATAAAAGAAAAATGTGTTTCTTTCATTCCAAGCAGTCCCTTCAGCCCTTAAAAGGTTTGGAACATTTCCGAAATTGCTCTAACTCTAGGAAAGTCTCGGAGAATTGCCGGAAACTTGCCGGAATTGCCGGGAACTTAACGGAAGGCATGAGCCAGATTTGGGTACTTACAGAAGCCCCTCGGCAACGTCACTTGCAGGGCGAGTGGGGTTGTCGATAGAAAAGGATCCGATCTGGCGAATGCCGAGACGGATTGGGTGACCCAGTTGGTCGAGTGGCTGGACCTTTTATGAAAGGCTACCTACGTATCCCGAGTGGGAATCAAGCCATAATCGTAGTTCGGAATCCACTGGGGAAAGGGGGCGTCATATGTGACAAATTGGCTGAACCTACAGGAGGCTACCTACGTATCCCGGGGGAATCAAGCCAGGTCGTAGTTCGAGCTTTTACTGAGTCAAAATGTTATTCCTTTATCTTGGAATAACGGAGATCAAAAGAGAGCGAAATGTTATTCCTCCACCTTGGAATAACGAAGATCGAAATAAAGCGAAAAAAGTCGAAATGTTATTCCTTCACCTTGGAATAACGGAGATCGGAAAAGAGCGAAAAAAGTCGAAATGTTATTCCTTCACCTTGGAATAACGGAGATCGAAATAAAGCGAAGAAAAAAAGTCGAAATGTTATTCCTTCACCTTGGAATAACGGAGATCGAAATAAAGCGAAAAAAGTCGAAATGTTATTGCCTTCTGGCAATAACTGAAATTTTTAACAAGAAACATTATCCCATTGGGCGATAACGGAGGATTTCCCGAAGGAAACGTTATCCCATTTGGCAATAACGGAGGATTTCACAGAGGAAACGTTATCCCATTTGGCGATAACGGAGGATTTCCCGGAGGAAACGTTATCCCATTTGGCAATAACGGAGGATTTCCCGGAGGAAACGTTATCCCATTTGGCGATAACGGAGGATTTCCCGGAGGAAACGTTATCCCATTCGTAATAACGAAGGATTTCCTGAGGAAACGTTATCCCATTTGGCAATAACGGAGGATTTCCCGAAGGAAACGTTATCCCATTTGGCGATAACGGAGGATTTCTGGAGGAAACGTTATCCCATTTGGCGATAACGGAGGATTTCCCGAGGAAACGTTATCCCATTTGGCGATAACGAAGGATTTCCCGGAGGAAACGTTATCCCATTTGGCAATAACGGAGGATTTCCCGAAGGAAACGTTATCCCATTTGGCGATAACGGAGGATTTCTCGGAGGAAACGTTATCCCATTTGGCGATAACGGAGGATTTCCCGGAGGAAACGTTATCCCATAACGGAGGATTTCTCGGAGGAAACGTTATCCCATTTGGCGATAACGGAGGATTTCCCGGAGGAAACGTTATCCCATTTGGCAATAACGGAGGATTTCCTGAGGAAACGTTATCCCATTCGGCAATAACGGAGGATTTCGAGGAAACGTTATCCCATTTGGCGATAACGGAGGATTTCCTGAGGAAACGTTATCCCATTTGGCAATAACGGAGGATTTCCCGGAGGAAACGTTATCCCATTTGGCGATAACAGAGGATTTCCCGGAGGAAACGTTATCCCATTTGGCGATAACGGAGGATTTCCCGGAGGAAACGTTATCCCATTTGGCAATAACGGAGATCGCGAAAAAGGATGGATTTTGTAAAGAAGTAGGAAAGAGTCGATAATGGACGTACCCGATAATTTTATTGTAAAGAAAGTGGGACGTACCCTGATAATTTTATAAAGAAAAATGGGACGTATCCTGATAATTTTTGTAAATAGAATAAAAAAATGCCAAAGGCAAATAAAACGAGCCACAGGGGTAAATTTGTAAAATAGGCCACGGGGGCACTGGAGGGAAAACTGGATTGAAAGTGATTGGAAATGCCAGGGGCACAAAGGGTAAAAGAGGCCTATGGGGGACGAAATTGTAAAATTGAGCCTTCAGGGGCAAAATTGTAAAATCCAGTCACATGGGCTAAGTATGTCGCACGACTTAGTATGCCAAGTGGCTAGGTTTTTCGCGTGACATAGGTAGCCTGAACTGTACTTTTCAGAACCTTTGGAATTGGACTGGAATTGCCAACACAGGTTGGAATTGGGTGACCAAAGAGGTCACAAACCTGATCCTACCGGGGCATGGCAAAGAGATATTGGTCCCTTATTATAAGGATACAAACGGGGTGACCTAGAAGGTCAAAAAGCCGATCTTAATGGGAATGTGCCAAATAAAGGGGGGTGACCAATATGGTCAGATAGTTGGACTTTTATGAAAAGCTTACGCACCATTGAGGAACAGTGAAAGAAACAGGGTGACCAATGTGGTCGGATGGCTGGACCTTTTATGAAAGGCTACCTACGTATCCCAGAGGAATCAAGCCTTGGTCGTAGTTCAAGCTTCATCTAGATAGTTAGGAACGATGTCTAGGATCCTTGAGATTTTGACAATTAATGGAGGTTGTCACCTGAGGAAGCTAAAGCTTACGTCACTATCGAGTAGATAGAGGCGCCTATACCGGAAAACTTGAGCATAATTCTCAATCTGTGATAGAGGTAGCCAAAGTTGGATTTTTGACAATTAGGAAACTGTCGCCTAGCATTATCTCGTTATAACGGAAGTAACGGAGGCGCTTTTGGGAGGAAATGTTATTATTAGCAATTGGCACGTTACTTGAGCCTAGGGGTGATTTTTTCTTGGAAACAATGGTAGGGACTGGGTCTGGATGTACATATGGAATGTGTTTGAAAATTGTTTAAGACGGGTTTCAAGCAAGTGGGGTCATATCCCCTGGGTGCGGACTGAATTGCTGCTGTTGTTGAGATGTTGTCAACGTGGACTAAAATTTCCTCTTGGGCTGAGACTGGGTTTAAACCTCGGGTCTCGATGAATGTTCCTTTCTCACACTCTGGCATTTGAAGCTGATGCTGACAGGCTTTTACAACCAAAGACTAAAGCAGATGTCGAAATGACCAAACCTCTCTTCGAGGGGTGGATGCAACTTATCGAAGCCCCGGTCTAAGGAAAAACTTTCTGTAAAGCCCCATGTCTTATTAAACAAGGAAAGATCCTTTCATTGGCAAAGCCCCGGTTGGATGAACTGAGCAGGCGAAGTCTTAGGTTTTGAAGGAGTGACTTAATGAAGCCCCAATCTGATGACCTAGCAAAAATCCCAATATGATTGGTACTGCGGAAGTGATCCTGAGGTTGATCTGAACAAAACTGAATCCATCTAGGGACCTAGTGAAGAACCCGATGTGAATCCCAAAAATGGCTAAAGAAGCCCCAGTTTAGAGGAATGCTTTGACAAAGTTTCGAGGCAGCCCTAATACGAATTGTGGCAGAAGAGGGAAAACCTATCCTGCTCTCTCTCTTTTTTTGTTTTCTTTAGTCAATCAGTCAACCTTAAGAAGATGTGAAAGAAAAGATTCTCAGAAATACATGCAGGGGCATATTTTTCGAAAGGTGGGAATAGATCCCGATTTTGTGTTATTCCGATGGCCTTATTCGATGTAGGCACAAAACTCACTTTGGGTTTGACTCTTTTGGGAGAGTATAAGCGTAGAGAGGTTTGTAAAAGTGTATGGAAGCCCCTGCTGACAGAAAATCAGTGTTTAGCACTATTTTTCCTAAGATGTAAAAAGAGAAGACTTGTCAAGACATCTGAAAACTTGTTTTATTTACAATGATCACAAGATTGCTTAAAACCCTTTATTGATGTTCGGGTTATTCAACCATTAATCTCGATATGAAGAAAAACATTCTTATTAATCATGAGGAGAAAGTCAACCAGTGTCACGGATCAAGGTTGGCTGGTGTAAAAGAAAGGTTTGTGTATAGGGAGGTCATTAATGAGACCGGGTTTCGGAATCGGCGTGTCTATGGGAGAGGTCATTTGATGAGACCGGTTTTTCAGGAATTTGGATATGTTTATGACCGGACCATTGCTGGTTGCCTACGTTCCCCTCATTGTGAGGAGCTCAGGTCGCCGTAGTTCGGCCTTGGTCGGACTGTGTTTGGTTTTGGGATTTGTGGTTCCTTTAGTGAAAAGGCTTAGGATGAGATGATGAGGCGTGGGCCTCGGGATGATTCTTTGACCAAGTCATTCTTGGACGACTGCTTCTGATTGCTTCCTCTTTCATTGGGGGAGAAAGGATTTGCAAGTGCCTACAGGCTTATGAAATTTTTCTGGCTTTGCTTCGACCGCCCCATTGTTATCGACAACTTTCATTCTCTGAGCTTTGATTTTGCATGTCCGTCTTTTGATTGGCGGTGCTGGGTCCTTGGCCTCATTTTTTTTTTCTTTTCTCTTTTATGTGCAACCCTGTTTTTTGCCTAGACTGCCCCTTTTTTGGGATTTTCAGCCTAGCTGGGTATTACTCTTTTTGCACTGCATTTTTTTTCTTTATTTTCTTTATGTGCAACCCTGTTTTTTGCCTAGACTGCCCTTTTTTGGGATTTTTAGCCTAGCTGGGTATTACTCTTTTTGCACTACATTTTTTTTTTATTTTCTGAAGCACCTGAGGGCCAAGGCAAGCCCCTGCTTGAATTTTCTTGATACCCTTGAGGTTGTTGCCGACACGGGGTCAATCTTTTGAAGCTGAGTGGCCTTTTGCTGTCCCTTGATGATGCCGCCGTTGTTGACTTGGTCAAGGTGATGGGGAAGGCATTAGTTGACTTTTTCACACTGATTAATCGGAACGTGAATTATTTCGAGAGATTATTTGTTGAGAAATGCAAGTGATCATATAAAATAAAACCATTTCATTAAATGTAATGTAGGTATGCAAATAATGTCTTAAGTCTAGTAAGAAAAGAAGAAGACTCTTTTATAGAAAATTGAAGATTAAATACAATGTCCGTAGAGGACTTGATTGAAAGAGAAAAGTACTAGAACCTACGAAGGTTGACTGAGAGACTATTTTTCTCTTTTTTTTTTTTTAATCTTACTTAAGGATAAGTAGACTCTAGTCTAGCTACTCTTCGCGGGTTTGACTACCAGGGAGCTTGAGCTTTCCTTCGTAGATCAGCCACTGAATTTCTTTCTTCAGATCCAAACACTTGTCTGTCACGTGACCAAAATACTTGTGGTACTCGCAGAACTTGGTCCTGTCAACTCTACTGGGGTTTCTTGGCTTATAATTCTCGAGAGGTGTGAGAAGGCCTCGTTTCACCAAATCATCGAAAACTTTGCTCATGGGCATCCCAAAATCATCAGGCTGACGTTTCTGACCTTGAACTTCCTGAATTGACCTCTTACCATAACTTTCTGTTTTTGGCCCATGGAGGTTCTCGAGCTTCCCTTTTTCTATCAACTTCTGGATCTCATGCCTCAAATAGGTGCAATCATCAGTGTCGTGCCCAGAGTATTGATGGAAAAGACAATGCTTAGACTCATCCACCCGAACGTTGGGGTTCTTGGGCTTCCAATTCTCCAGTGGCTTTATCAGCTTTTCTTTCATCAGTTCTTCCAGAATCTTGCTTAAAGACTACTCCGCATTGTCAAAATGAAGGGAGCGGGGTTTTCGGGAGACATTGTCGTTCTCAAGACTTGGATTCCCATTGTCCGATTGGTTCCATTGTTGGGTTTGGCTGAAGGAGGCTACGACACTCTTTCCTTTGTGAGGAACTGGTGCTGACATGGGTACGGTTGCTGTTTGGTGCTGGTGGCATTGGGTTGTACTTGGTGGAATCAATTCCTTGCCTGGTTCGACGTCTGGGGTCAAGGGAGTATTGATACTCATCATGAAGTCAAACTTCTCTTGCATTTGTTTCACTTGTTCCATCAATATTGCCACATGGGGGTCAACGGGGACTCTCGGGTTACTGGAAATCGCAATCGGACTTGTATCGGCAGAGGGAACCATAGTAGCAAATTGGTGAAACTGACGGCTGGATTCATTAAGTCCGGTAGGTGACAGCTGGAAACTTGAATCATCCAGATTTTCTTTTGGCAACTCATGACTGCATTCAGGTGGGTATAGTGGCTTGTAACATAGCCACATAGCTCGAGCGATTATGCGAAGCCGGAGCATAAGCTGGCGGTATTCTTTGGGAACCTGAGAGACAGGCGGGGTGAAGCCCAATCCGTTCTGAGGAACTGAGGGCAATGAAGCCCTGATGAGCTGGGATGTTGGAAAGGACTGAGGAGGAGTGGTCCTTGACAAGGGATCATATGTGGATGGAGGAAGGTATTGGTTATAGGCTGGGGGGTCTTGGTTATAGGATGAAGGGACTGAAATCACTGTTTCTGAAGTCTCATCTTCGACTACCACCAGAGAACCGTTCGACTCAACCGCGACCGAACTCCATGACGACGGAGTGCGTCAATAAGCATGGCTTGCTGTTCCTGATGAACCTTATGGGCACTTTCCAAAGCCAGGACTAACTCTTCCTTCCTAGCCATCTGATTTCCTGCACCCTCACTATTTTCTGTCAAATCTGCCATTCTGACTCTCTGAGCTGACAAAACTAACGGTTCTGCCGAACTATCTGAACCTAAGGTTTTCTGGACCGAAAAGCCGCTGACCCGGTATTCTCGCCCACTTCTTTCTCGCTGCGGGAAAGGGATAGGCAAAGTTTAGACTCGGGGATAGGTAAGGTTTAAACTCGGAGGTAAGTGTTTAGGCTAAAGGCTCAAGTAACATGCACTTATCGCTTAAACTTTACTCAAAATACATTTTCTCCTAATCCTAATTGATCGGAAAAGATGAGACCTTGAAAGGTCAAGATTGGAAAATTGGGGATTGGACCGAGGAGGTCTCGATTAGGGATTTGACCATGAAAGGTCGGGAGATGGAAGATCGAAAATTGGACCGAGGAGGTCTCGATTAGGGATTTGACCATGAAAGATCGAGATAGAAAATTGGAAATCGGACCAAGGAGGTCTCGATTAGAGGTTTGACCATGAAAGGTCGAGACAGGAAAATCGAAAATCGGCCCGAGGAGGTCTCGATTAGGGATTTGACCATGAAAGGTCGGGAGATGGAAGATCGGAAATCGGACCGAGGAGGTCTCGATTAGGTATTTGACCATGAAAGGTCGAGAGATGGAAGATCGGAAATCGGGCCGAGGAGGTCTCGATTAGGGATTTGACCATGAAAGGTCGGGAGATGGAAGATCGGAAATCGGACCGAGGAGGTCTCGATTAGGGATATCAGAGATAGGAAAATGCAATTATGATTACATTAATTGTTCAAGTTTACTTAAAATCATGTCTTTTATTAATTCCTATTTGGTTGGAAAAGGGGGGTTTGCCCTTCTTTTTCGCAACTACTCTAGATCCTGGATCAGTGGGTTCCATCACTACGTCTATAAGCCCCTCGTATTTCACCTGTATTTCGACCTCCCAGAGTGGACAACCCCGGGCGAGGGTCCTATAGGGCACGCGGATCCCACCGATCGAGAGTAAAGAACGCTCCTAACGGGTCTAGCGCGTCATAGGAACTTTAAACGCACGAGCGATGCGGATTATAGTCAAGGCAATACCGGGAAAGTCTCGTCTTTCTGCCTTGATTGGATTTCGGCAGAATTTCGCTTGAGCGAATGACGTTTTGACTTTCGGTAATGTCCGAGAAGATAATAGGCATGGGTCGGGCGGCAAAAGCCGGATGACACAGTGTCACATTGAACTTCGTTGTATACGCCGGGCGTGAGTCAGAATTGAAGTCAATGCCGGGTCAAGATCTTGCCAATTTTTCCTTGTCAGAATTTTGGCAGAGCTTCGCTTGAGCGAAAGATCTTTTGATTTGTTGGCAAAGACTCGGTCTTGACTCTTACGCATTCCGTGTAGGTCAAAGTCAAAGTCAATGTTGGAGTCAAGATCTCGCCAATTTTTCCTTGGCGGAATTTTGGCGGAGTTCCGCTTGAGCGAAAATCTTGGCTTTCGTTATGAACTAAGGCTTGACCTTCACGAGGGTATGCAACTGGGCTATATGACACGGACTAGACCAAAAACCAACCAAAAGTCACGATTTTTTGAAACGTGTGACACGGACTGTGCATTGGTCGACACTGGCTGCCATGGGGAGGTTGGGATGATTCCGTGCGCGCCCGGGAGCATCGTAAGGCTGTCCGTGACTGCAGCTGGAACCACCCTCGGGTTTGAAGGACGTGCGTGCAAAGTGTACAGGATATATCAGGTGCGCGTAGTGTGCGGTCTCCTAAAAATGTTCCTTTTTGAGTTAAAATAGAGATTTTCATAATGTGTTTTAAAGGAATGATTTTCGGGACGGGGAAAATGCAGCACATAAGCACGTAAATTTTTCTCGGGAGCCCTGGGCCGCCATGGAGCCGAAAAAGTAGCCCCAAGCCGCTAGGATCGCCAGACAACCATGATTTTTCCTGGTGGAATTGCCACTGAGGTCGCCCGGTCAGAATCCAAGGAGGATTGAGCCGTACGACTGCATGGATCAATTTTCCAGGTTCCACTCCTTTTGCTATTTTTCGGGTTATTTCCCGTTCAAAGTATGCACAGATTCCAAGATGCAAATGATGCAATGCATGGTAAAGAAAGCAAGCACGATTAATGAAATCGACGACGGGAGTCTAACCCACTCAAAGGGAAAAGCTTTCTTTTATTTTTTTCAAAAAAATCTTTTTTCGAAAAGGGATACTGGTACGTGGGATTGTTAAACCACCGGTTATCCCAGCTCCCACATCAGGGAGTGTACAGGAAGGGTAAGTGGTTTCCACCTATATACCGAGTATCGATTTTTTGTTTTGAAAATAAAAACTTTTCTCCTTTGGGATGTCCCCAGCGGAGTCGCCAAACTGTGAATGTGTGCCCAAATTTTTGTTTGTTGGATTCACGCGAGTTTGAAGACATCCGGTTTAATTTGAAAAACGGAGTCGCCACGCCATTTTGATTACCTCAAAACTTTGAAAAAAAGGTTTTATGGGTTCGGAGGTTAAGTTACCCCTTGGGAAGAACATTTGGCGTTCACCCAACGTGCCTTGCCGGAGCAAGTCTCCCATGATTTCATTAATCGTGCTTGCTTGCGTGCTTTCTTGTGTGCATGTGTTTGAAAATAAGGAGGGAATGTCCCAAGTCGTCTTCCGGACGTACAAACCATTTGTTGGTTGTCGCTCGGGATTTCTTGGATTTTTGTGCATTTGGGATTATGATCCCGCCCTCATCTTGGACTTGTGATCATCGCATTTTTTTAGACCTTGGGACTTGCGTGATCGAGAGAATGACTCTCTTTTGTAGTCAAAGATGAGGTTCTTTAGAAAAGGAGGGTCCTTAGCCCATCAATCCTACACTTTAAGATGGTCGAGCTTGTATAGATGCTTCATACTCATCTTAAGTGATAATCGGAGATATAGGGTTCAAAGGTGTCCCTTTTCTAAAGAGATTATGAAACCTTTATGGAAGGAACGATGTAAAGATAGGATCTTTTACACCGGTCCGTTCCTAGGTTGCTAATGGGGGAATGGGGGAAATGTATGTAAAAATGACACTTTAATGAAAAGATGACATTTTTGGGTTGCAAATGATGCACTTGATTCAAAGAAATGATCTTTATTGCAAAGGATGCATTTTGAATGTAAAGACATGATTTTTATGCAAAGGATGCATTTTTATTGAAAAAGATTGTATTTTTATATGCAAAGGATGCATAAAGATGACATTTTTATTGGAAAATGGGGGTTTTAGGTGCAAAGGATGCACCTTTATGGATAAAGACTACATTTTTAATGACAAAGGATGTCTAATGCATGCAAAGGGGAAGGGGGGTATAAAGATATGATCTTTAATCTACCAAGTCCCACGCAAGATAATATGCAATATATGAAATGCAATGAGTAATTAGAATCACATAGAGCAATTAGGATGCAAGGTTAGGGTGTGCGAGGTTACCAATGGCTTCCTCTTCTTCTTTGGATGGAGCTAGGAGGAGGAGTTGATCTTGGGATCTTCAAGGAGGAGGGAGGTGGCTTCTTGGCCTTCTTCTTCACCTTCTTGGACTTCCAGCAGCTCTTGGGAGTGTATTTTACGTATTATGTGTGATGGTGGATGATTTTTGTGTTAATTCTTGTTTTGAAATGGGTAGAGGAGGGCTCTATTTATAGGCAGCTGGAAAAAGGCGAAAGAGGCCGCGTGGCTTCATTTGCGGCGAAAGAGGCCGCGTGGCTACATTTGCTTCCGACCCAAATTTTTCCAGAAACATGCAAGGTGGCATTCTAGAAGGTCAGCGAAAGAGGCCGCATGGCTTCATTTGCGGCAAAAGAGGTCGCGTGGCTACATTTACTGCCGACCCAGATTTTTCTAGAAACATGCAAGGTGGCATTCTAGAAGGTCAGCGAAAGAGGCCGCATGGCTTCATTTGCGGCAAAAGAGGCCGCGTGGCTACATTTGCTGCCGACCCAGATTTTTCTAGAAACATGCAAGGTGGCATTCTAGAAGGGAATTTTGCATAAAAGAAAAATGTGTTTCTTTCATTCCAAGCAGTCCCTTCAGCCCTTAAAAGGTTTGGAACATTTCCGAAATTGCTCCGGAACTCTAGGAAAGTCTGGAGAATTGCCGGGAAACTTGCCGGAATTGCCGGGGAACTTAACCGGAAGGCATGAGCCAGATTTGGGTACTTACAGTATGAGATGCAAAATTTTATATAAATTCACGCTCAATATTAGACCTTCTCGTTCGCTTTTATACCAAAATGTATAAGAATAAAATTACTCTTATACATATGTATAAAAGTAATTTTTTTTTCACAATTTTTCATTTTTTTTAAAAAAATAACAAAAAAATGTGATATTTTATTAAACAATCCGCTCCTTACATAAAACATAAAAGTATAAGTCTATAAATACTCTTACCTAGTTGTAAGTTATAACAATATATATTTTTTTTTTACAAATTTTCACAAAAGATAATAAAATCCTGACGCCGGAGTAATCATATATCAAGGCATTGATACATGTCGAAGAGTGGAAGAGTTGGGCTAACGATGGGCTTGGTGTGAAGCGTAGAGCAATGAACGCCGTGCCTACATACGCCAATTTTGAAGTAGAATAGACAATTCACCCTGTCCTTCTCCGTTCGAAAGATCGATGTGAGGTGCTCCGCCATTTCTCTCTCTCTCTCTCTAGGGTTTCAGTGAATCTCTTGATGGTTAAAATGATGGATTACGCTAGGGGCGGTGTAAATGGTTCGGTGGGAGATAATTTACGAATTTGAACCAATAGTTATTGGTTTGAAAAAATTTCAAATCTAATCGAATCATTAAAAAATTCAAATTGAATCAAACCAAACCGTTATGATTTTGTTCGTTTTGCTTCAAACCGCGATTAAATTGTGTGGTTCATACCACGATTTACACTACGTTTCAAACCACGATTTACACCGTAACTAATTATCAGATTTGTTCAAATTTTTAGTGATCACAGAGGAAGAGTAAAATGTGTGGGTGTTTTAAGAGGAAAATCGAAGAAAGAAAGAAACTAGAGAAAGAGAGAGGACGAATGAAGAAAAACAATTTACAATGTCGATCGTGAAGAGATATTAGTTATTTATTTGTCTCAATAAATATAACAAATGATGAAATTAATATTAAATAAGATACAAATGGAGGTTATGATTACTGTATGTAATATATGTTTTTTTATTGATAAATATTAATAATTATATGAAAATATTAAATAAAATACAAAACGGAAGTTAATATTAATTTATGTAATGTGGTTTGGTTTGTAGGTCTGTTGTTCTGGTCGTTTGGTATTGCGTTTCGGTTTGTTGGTTTGGTCTATCGGTTTGGTTTGATTTATTGATTTGATCTCGCGGTTTGGTTTGATTTAGTATATGAGGGTCAGACCACAAACTAAATCGAACCGTTAGATTTTCCAATATTTGAGAACAAATTGAACCATTAATGCTTGAAAACCAAACAAAGCCAAAGCGTATAGTTTGAGTTTGGTTTGGTTCGTTCTCAAAATGCGATTTGAGCCGACCACTTACACCCTTAGATTAAGCTCTTGATGGAGGTTCTGGTTATCAAGTTTAGTCGTTCTTGATGCTTCTAAAGATTGGACCTTTATGAGATTGATCTCAATATTCAATAGTGTGTAGAATTTTAAATTTGTATCAGCTTTTATGAAAAATGATTTGGGGTGAGGGGATTTATGAAATTTTTCCAATTCCGATGTATGTATGAACCGAACAAAAATCTAAAATATCCTAAAATAACTCATAAATAAACGTGAAATTTCAAATTAGAATAAATGGCAAAGATTAAACCACGTGAAATTGCTACGCCGTCAAACTAATGAAGGGTGGAGATGTACAAACCGAATAAAATGTTCAAAACACTCCTTTCAGATCCAATTTATAATACTAGTGGTACAGTACTCCAATCAGTAGCAAAGTCAAAAAATGGAAATATCCTTGCTGATGTTAATGTGTGCATGAGCTCCATTTGTTTCATTGGCAAAGAAAATATGACACGTGTATGTAAAACTGATGAGTCCGGACCATATAGACCGATTCAAGCTCGGTCTGGTCCAGAAGCCAAGTATGACGTGACATACCCTAGACTGCCAGAGTCATGATCGCGGGCAGATAGATCGTCAAGGTCAAGACCGCGTTCCTCTCATACCGTTCCCATGGTGACCGCGGACAGCTAGACCGCCAGAAGGGTGACTGAGGACATTGTGACCGCTCCATCCGTGCCCGCGTCAATATCATTGACCGCGACTAAGATGTTGACTGCGGTCTCATACCAAAATCTCGATTATTTTACCAGACTCCCGGTTAAAGCCAAAGCTTACAGAGCAAGTTTACTTACTGGCTCTGACATAAAGAAGCCGGCTTATTCCCATCGCATTGCATGGCTCAGGCGCCTACTATTGCCATTAATGTGTCGCGCCAACTCTCCCAAATACACAACTCCTGTCCACATTAACGACATCCCCTCTGCAAGTGAATCTTACTTTACTGGCAGGCCCAATCCGATGCGGACACGTGTACCTGGTCAAAGACTAAGATGCCCCTTAGGGCTGACCTCATGGCTTACCTCAGCAAGCAGCTCTCCATCACCTATAAATAGAAAGCCCTTGTCCCCTTGGACAAGGTAAGTGCCAAATTGATAGTGGAAGCCATATACTCAAACCCTAAACACACAAACACTCCAAGACAATTCCAAAGTCTTATTCTCAGGTTATCATATCCATCTTGATATCTTACTCTTACACCCGAGGGCCTGAGTTGGAGTAACATCCAACTTTGACCTTAACGGTGCTTCTTTGTGTTGTGTTCTAGGTATATCCAAGATTATCCAGCCAGATATCTTAAACTTATATTTAGACCCCAAAATCCGTGACGTCATAAGTGGTTCCATTGTAGGAAAAAATCTTCATTTTCTCATAAATCTGTGTCAGTTTAAGCAAACACTATGTTCCTAAACACCTACCGTCAGAAACAATTCTTTTCCAGTTTTCTTTCGACAAAATGTCTATTCCCCTAAGAAATGCTGGGTTTCTGTCAACCCTTGAGGGTAACCAAGCTTCTCCCTCCCAAATCAATCTTGTCAGGCCAAGCACCTTAGCTTTTAACTGGTTAGATGCATGGGTAGGCAGCGGTTGAAATTGAGAAATAGATTAATGAAGGGGTCAAGGGGAAGTCTCAGTCCGTTCTCGAACTGGACCCCATAGAAGATGCAAGACCTATTATCCTCGCGGACATCAGCCATCGTCCCCAGTCTCAATTTTCCTTTCCCCTTCTTCTCCACCTCCCGAAGGCCACGGACACGGAAACAGTTGGGGTCAACTGGATAGGTTGTATATATTTCTGACTCCCAGTCAATAGAAGCCACCTCCTTGGCTTTCCTCTTTTGGCCGTGACTAGGATTGGGGCCACCTGCATGACTCTTGCTGCGGGCAGCGACATCCTCCTCGGGATCCTCGTCAAAGGCATCAATGATCTTCGTTGCCTTCTGGGTCGTGCCCGCATCCATGCGATCATCCTCATCGTGGTCATCCTCCTCGGTCTCCGCGCTCTCAGAGCCAAAGAGACCGGTAGATGACCCCCTTGAGGCCTCCTCGCCATCTCCGTCCACATCCATATCATCACCGTCATCATTACTCTCCAGGTTCACTACGGGCACATTAGGGGCTTTGGTCTGGACTTCGGGGTAAACGGTGTTTAAGGGTTCCACATCTAGGGGAGCACTCTAATCCTCTGCGGTCAAGCAGGAATCCTTATTCATCTGGTCAAGGTCCATTAGGGGAACTTTTTCCCAATCAGTTATGATTCGGGGGTTATGAATGGCTCTCCTCACCAGTTCAACGGCGTTCAAATCCTGATCTCTCTCTCGGGGAAACCTGCATAGAACCCCCATCACAAAATTTCTTAAACGACTGATATCCCCCAACACCACCATATCTACGTTCACAATCAACTTTTTCTTGGCCTCCCACAACCGGGGTGGGACAAAAGGCCCCCATTGGTACTTCTCACAGAAATATTGGAAACACTCCAAGGAGAGCCTAACCCAAGTATGGGTCACCTTCCTATAGATACCCCGAGACTGTTTGCAGACATCGAAGGTATCAGGAGTATTTCCATCTCCTAATTCTAACAAACGGACTGGACCAAAATTACGGGTCATCATTAAGTCCCAAGAAACAGAAAGAGATGAAGAAAGAAATTAAAGCAAAAATTACTTACGAAGGAGGATTGAAGGAAGAAAAATGCTAAGGAAAGCAACAATACTTTCTCTCTCTAAAAGCATTTTGAAGTCTGGAAGGTGATAAAAGGGTTTGAGGGTTGAAGGGTTTGGTATTTATAGGCCTACCTATACGGGTCGACCCGTATTAATTAGCCCACAAACCATTCCCCTCGAACCACGAACCGGCGCCAACGTTTGGAAATTTGAAAATTCGTCAGGCATTTATGGCGCCACTTGGATGGTTGACACATACCCTCCGTACCTGACACGTGCTGGCTTTTCGTCTGCCAAGGGGCTCACTAGCTTAACCGGGAAGCAGAGCCAAAAAGCTTCTACAAGCTTTTACACGTGCCCCCTCACATGGGCCAATTTGCACGGGAGGCAGAGCAAAACCAGTAAAAAAACGCCAACACTGGAGACCGCAAAGAACGATCTGACAAGACCGAGCCTAGCAAGTATAGCTTCTCGCTCAGACCATAAATAATCTCTCACTTGGAGCTAGGGGCCACTGATGAGCTCGGATCAGCTAGACCGGACCCAAGCTCGGTCAGACCATAAATAATCTAGCAAGTATCCATTATAATTATTATTGTTTATTTATATGATTAATGGGTTAGGCTGGGGTTACAAAAAAGAATAATGGTAAAATGGGGATTAAGAAAATGTTTTTACTAACCCTCAATGGATATCGGTTCGGATAATCAACTTTCTCATATTCTCTATGACAGTTACACAAACAAACCAAATGTTGATTATGGAACAAAGTAATCATCAGGATATTAGGTATATTTTTTAATTTTTTTTTGGGATGAGAGGAAGTCGATTTCATCATTTCTTTAATTCGTGTACTGTCACCGTGTCAGTGGCACGAGTAAGAGAATACTAGTAATTCTTTGTTTTGCAATAGTGATAAAACAGGTAAATGATTTAGTGCAATTAAGAAAATAAAGAGAGAAGAAAAAAAATATAAGATCATATATACCTTGTATAAGAGCACCAAGACCGTAGTAATTCGGCGACGTCTGATTAATCAATATCTTCATGAACAAAATTTTACTTCAGTATATGATATTGTTATCCAACTAGTGAGTAACCCGTCGAATTTTGACGGGCATAGTTAGACTTATTATTACTTGTTGTCATAATCTGTAATTTCATTTAAATAAACGAAAACAATATGTTAGGTTTATATCTAACAATAAAAAAATTGACACGATAATTTTGGGACGGATGGAGTATCATGTACACATAGAAAATTACTTTACTACATTCAGAATAACTCCATTTAGCCTATATGTGTTGGGATGGTCAAACATATTTTGGTCACATATATCTATTTCTATTATAAAAAAAATGTGTGTACACTTGCTCACCGATTTTTTAAGAGAGGAGAAGATATAAAAATTTCTGAATGCACAATCAAGATACATCAAGGAAGCACGACTCAGGACCTTATGAAGCATTTCAGATAATACTCAAGATGTGATTATTATAAATCTGAATTATGCATACCCATAGTTCATAAATGTGTCAAAATCATACCAACATTTAAAGTTTCAACCACTTGACAACCGTTTACCAAAATAAAATATTAGTTGCTCCCTTGAATATAGTTATCAAAGCTTTAACCATCAAGCAAAATGTTATAATTTCTCTTGTGGGTCATTTTCTGATTAGGAAATGCATATTCAAGTTTCAACCACTTGACAACCATTTATCAAAACAAAATATTAGTTGCTCCCTTGAATATAGTTATCAAAGCTTTAGCCATCAAGCAAAATGTTATACTTTCTCTTGTGGGTCATTTTCTGATTAGGAAAGATTATGAAAATAAATAAGTCATGACATCCATATGCAACACTGGAATGAAAATAAATAAACTTGATAGTTTTAATCAGATTATTAATCATAAATCCCAAAGTACCAAATGAAATAACAAAATACCAAAAAAAATATTTGTTAACCATCCCCCTCATTCTACCCACGATAATGTCACCTTGTATATGAGCACCAAGACCGTAGTAATTCTTTATTTTGCAATAGTGATAAAAACAGGTAAATGATTTATTGCAGTTAAGAAAATAGAGAAGAAAAAAAATATAAGATCATATATACCTTGTATATGAGCACCAAGACCGTAGTAATTGGGCGATGTCTGATTAATCAATATCTACATGAACAAAATTTTAATTCAGTATATGATATTGTTATCCAATATGTAAAAAATAGAAAAATAAACAAAAATTTCAATCTTTACATGTATACAATAAAATTCATATCAAATTAGAAAAAGAAGTTTCTAACTGAGATAACACAAATCAGGTGCAACAGGTTTCAAAGAATTTTTCGATCTACTAAACATGACACTTACTTGGATTATATCTGCATTTTAAGCAAAGAAACTGTTAGAAAATCTGCTTATAAAGACATCATGCTGAAATCTGAAATATGAGTAAATCCTGCGGTTAAACAACAACAAAAAAAAACTAATAATGTTCGTGAAGATTAATATTGTTCATGTTTCGAGCAAAGCAAATTGCATATAATTTAGATTTAAAATCAGATTCTCGAGGAGTTCCATCTTGAAGCTTCATTCAAAAGCTATGTTTGGAGATCCAAATCTGTTCCCCAAAGAATGACCGACTGAAGAGATTCATGTGAGGATTCCTTTCGTGTTTCTACTTTCTAGGATGTAAACCTTAGGATCTCCAAATTTAGCAACAATTACTTCAGTTTCACGTGTGAACATATCCTCCATATCTAAATTTGAGAACAACAATAGTGCTCAGCATGCATTAGCATATTTGATGTCATCGACATTAAAAAGAATATTAATACTCCCTCTATCCCAAATTGAATGATCATTTTTGTCCAAAATTGAATGACCATTTTTATTCCAAAATTAGTGACATTTTGAAACTTTTCAATCAAAAATATCTCTAATTAACTAATTTTCATTTTCAAAAAATAAAATCAAAATTCATTATATTTTTTATAACTAAAATTTTGAAAGTGAATAGCAGAAATGTCTATGATTTTTTTCTATTAAAAATCAACACTTTTAAAGTGACCCTAAAATTCAAAACAGACATTTATTTTGGGACGGATGAAGCACATGAAACAATGATTATCCACGGTCAAAGAGAACTAATCCTTTGAATTAGTTATCCCACCCCTTCTGGAAGATGGTATTAATGTGCTAGTGAGTGTGCGTGTATGTGTGTGTGTGTGTGTGAGAGAGAGAGAGAGAGAGAGAGAGAGAGTACCTTGAAAGAAGAATGTTGTCGATAAAAATTGAGGTTCTGGCTGAGGTAGTCTAAAAGAGGAGGGAAGCCATTTAGCTAAAGTGAAAACAAACCAACCTTATTCAATATGCCTATGGCTGAAACTATGTAGCATGTGGAACATCTTTTGGTGGTGGCTATTGAAAGCAAAGAATATGAGTTTCTTTCGTGTTTTGAACTGAAGTTAAAGAACTCAAATTTGTGGTAGAAATTGCCATACTCCCTCTGTCACAAAATGAATGTTCAAATTACTCTTGATAGAGCAAATTTGAATTTTTTTTTGGACATTCACTTTGAGACGGAGGGAGTACTAAATATAATTTTCATAAATGACATGTAAATGATAATGCATTCTTGCCCAACCATCAACCACTTTTCTCTTACTCGATTTTAGACGCTATAATCTTCATTTGAAGTTTGTGTACACAAGAAAAAAAAAGAGAGAGATCGAAAAAACTCTTTGCATAATTTAGTTCAGAGTGAATATTACCAACAAAACCTAATAAGCTGACGGCATGATCCTGTTCATTGTCAGTAATGTTAAAATTGTAGGCCAATAATTCCTTCCGGTTTAAAATGAGTGCAACACTTAAAATTAAGTGCATACCATCTAACTTGTCGAAAACCCATGTTGCCATTTTTTCAACAGTGTTAGAGAATGTCTGCAAAGAGAAGAAACAACTAAAGAGCCAATAATATATAGTGTACTCCCTCCTTCTCATTAAGATGTTCCCATTTGACTTTTCAAACAATTTAGTAACGATATATTTTTCATTGGATTACTACCCCCTATTTATGAACAAAATAACCACACAAAGAATCACTAATCTTAGCACTCCATCCACATCTAGTTCCCTCAAATATTGGAATTTCACTTATTTTAACTATTCAAGTTTAGAAATGGGACTTTCTTTTGGGACAAACGAAAATGAAAAGTGGGAACATGGTCTTTATGAGACGGAGGGAGTAGTTTAAGTTCATAAACATCTACATACCATACAAAATGAATATCATATTCTCAAATTTTGCAGTCATTAATTAGACTATTCCTTTCTTTCGGTAAGCACTTCCTTTTTCCTTTCACATATGCATCAATTAAGCAAGAGTAGAATTGTGGAAAAATAGCAACAAACAGCAGAATATCCAAATATCATTTGTGGGTTTTAATTTTTTTTATTATTGATTCATTTAATTGATTTGGTTATTTGAGCACTCTTTGTTCGCTTGTTGATTTTCTGGAAATTATGGTGGTGTGTTCTTGAACTTGAAAGGGTGGCTGAGGTTGAGGTTGAAGATGAATATAAACGTGATTCCTATTTTGCCCCTAATAATTAAGCATGTGCATTACACGTGCCTATTTAACTGAAAAAATGGATGTCGTTAGGGGGAGGTATCTTAGTGCAACAAAAAAATAGCTCTTGTATGCAACAAAAAATTAATTTAGGTATCAAATCCAAATTAGCCCTATAGTTTGGGTACTATTTATGCATTTTTGCCTAGAAAAATTAATATGCTTTGGAGAGTTGGTAAGTGAGGTTGCTCTTGATGTGAAGTGTGGGAAAGTGGGTGGTTACATGAGTTGAAGTGTCATGACTTTAACTTTGCTTGCTGATGTAGTGCTGATGTGACAGTGATGTGACAGTGATACACTGTCAATTTCGTTAGTTTTTGACGTCGTAAGTAAAAAAAGAACTAGTACGTTGCATTCTTTGATATTTTGTTTCAATTAGAAACATAATTCCAGAACAAACAAGTAGGTTTCATTAATTATCCACGTTTAATTTCAAGTATTGATCACTGAAAAATAGGGTTGACGCAAAATACTCCAATAATAAAGTTTGCCATGATCCACGTACGTACGCCTGCATAGCATTCTGATTAAGGATCGAAAAAGAATATCAATTTGAGACGAGCTGATGCAAATTTGCAAGAGAGTGATGCAAAGTCTTCTTTCCTTGTGCGATGGCACCACCTTGGACCGACGGCGTCCTCTGTATAACATGCCCTTTATTATTAGTATTCGGCGATCTAGCCTCTCTAATACTCTTTTCCTTGGACAATATTCCTGCCAACCTACGATAAATAACATACAGATTTAGAGCCACATAACTCATGTTAGTATTAAATTCCAACTTCTGTGCAATTGAACAGTACATGCCCCAAGTGTTGTTATGGTCGGAGTTTGTAGATTGCCGTCATACGTACCTTATAAGAGTCTTCTCATTAGTCATAGCGTGAAATGGCTCACAAGCACCAGTTCCCAAATTCACCCGACAAACTGGTTTCTTCAACAATTCCTCCCCTACTTTCACGAGATTCTCCAAGTTCTCCTTTGTTGCAACATCCATTGACGCCACTTCCCCACTCAACGTGTCATCCTGAAATGCTTATAAATCCTTAGTACAAACAAAAATCATGTTTAACATGATAGATACTAAGATATGTAAGTACCTGAATGCGAATATAACTATCTTCAGAGTGAAGGGCTTGGAAGACGGTTGAAAGATGAAAGTCAACCATATCGCCGCTTGCCTGAGTAAGAACATCTATCAAAGGAGTTGACCCACACTCCATCAACCACCCAAAAACACCCCATGAAGCCGCTACTTCAGCAGTATACTTCTCTTCAAATTTTGCAGATCCCGTTCCCAACGATAAAACTATGTACCGCCCATAATCTGTTGGCTTAATTGGAAAAAAATCGGAACTTCCACTTGTTATTTCGTTGGTCACTTCACTTATAGCCACCAATGTCTGAAACCAACCAAATAAGAATTAGCAAACCTGACTAAACTACCCTTGTCCAGAAAGCTGGTTAATAATGAGAATTTTTGTGAGGTTTTAGAACATACTGGATTATTAGCGGCTACCCCTCCATCCACAAGATGGAATTCTCTGTGTGCGTCTTTAGAATATTCGACTTTGAAATTATGTGCGGGAAGGTAAGTTGGGGCTGCTGATGTTCCAATGCATATATCTGCTAGTAAGGCATCCAAGCTTGTATCTTTCTTAACCTGAAATGTGATTCAAGTATGATATACAGTTCCTATATGTATATACATACATGTTTTTGATTATAGATATGTAATTATTACCTGATAACTGGAGAAAATGGTTGGCTGCAAACGCTTGATGTCGAAAGTTGGGATGACAACGTTGGTCAAAGTGTTGTGGAGACGGACTTGACCAAGTTTTTCCTTAATAACACTATGCAGATACTTGCCATCATACTTTGGTCCTAACAGAGTCTTGATTGTACTTGCAGCTTGGCCAAGTCGATTGCTACTGTGTGGCCGGTATATTGAAAAAATAAATGAATTATAAAGATTATTACTTTAACTACGCTTAAAACTATCCAAACTCAAATAATTTTATGCAAAGCGATTACTTTTCATGAGGAAATATATGTGGGCAATGATCAAGATAAAAACTCTTGATGTCCTTGGCAGCAAACAGCGGGCGGCCCTCTTCATTTGGGGCTGTTATCATGGCGGTCACAAGGCCACCAGTGCTCGTTCCAGCAATAACATCAAAGTAATCTGAAAGCCTCGCGTCATCCCCGTCCAGTTTCTGCACCACATACAAACAAACGTCTAACTTATCAGTTACAATGTTCCTTGGACCCCACACACAGTGAGAGCTTTTGCAGCACCAGGTTAATGAAGACACATTTAGACATGATGATACAAAAAGCATTGAATGTGTTAAAATAACATGTTATTCATATCTTAAGTACCTGAAGTTCGGACTCTAAGAAGTCAAGAATTACACTAGGAATAAGGCCTCTTACGCCGCCCCCATCAATGCTAAGAACAGTAATTAAGTTGCCATGTCTGTGTGAGTGAGAGAATTTAGAAATGAAGCTGTAAATGTTTTGGGTGGATTATTGAACTTATTTTAAAAGAGAGGATATTTTGAGTATTGTAATGATTGAGTTGATGATTGAAGGTATTTATAAAACTGAGTCCCGTCGCAGTCATAGTCATAGTCATGGTTCTCCTTCCAGGCACATTTGTCTTGCAAGATTTGGAATTCCATTTCGATTAAAACTTGCACTGCATCCATAGTTTAAAATTAAGCAAAGTTTGACCAATTTTGCGATATTCCACGTTCATAATAGTCCAAAGCTCGGACAATATCCAGCAATAGCTCGATGTGTTGGAATATGACGCGTGTATGGTATCATTATATAATTGGTCCGTTATATATATGGGTCATGGATAAATATATCAAAGTGGAACTTTGTAAATGTGATATAATCACTCTAACGGCCTTTTATAAGTGAATGCCAATTTATAGTTGAAATTCAAAATTGAAAGGCAGTTTTATATTTGATAAATAAATTTATAGTTATAATCTTTGCTACAGATTATAAGAGATAAATAAATTTATTTAGGTCCATGTAATTTAGGCTAAGTGGAACAAAATTTCTGACCAAGTCAAAAATTTGTTAGTTAAACGTGATTGGGTGGTGGTTTCAAATGAAGTGGGACTCATCCCTAAGTTGACTCATCGGTGAAAATAATGGGATAACCCGTTATTCTTTGAACTACTGGCCAGTTAACAAGTTTGGAAAATGGGTGTATATAGTAGGCCATAGTGGTTGGTCAGAAAAGACACGAAATATTCCACTTTCTGATCCATTGTTTTCCTCCTCAAATACTAAGTAAAAACTCCATATTTGCCTACAGATATTTAGAAGTAGTCGAAGTAAATTGGAAAAGAAGTGCACCCGTTCCGGTTTTGCAATCGAATTATCCTGAAAGTAGGTTGCTGCAATCTCGTCTGCAGTGCACCCGTAAGTACGAGGGCAATACTTCTTCAATGCTAGTTCGTTTATCGGGCGAATCGATAAGTTTTTTTTTTTAATTATATATATTTTTTTCTGTCTATGCTTCCATTATTGCTTGTTTGGTTTGTCTTTGATTGTTCTACAATTTAAATATTTATCTGCTAAAATTTATTTTATTTATATCTATTTAATTGAATTATTTTATAATTTATTTAATTTGTTCTCAACGTCATTGTTTAAACTTTGTGATTCTAAAATACATACCACTCTTTATTACTTCAATTGGTTTCCATCTATCTGATTTTAAAAATTCTAAATCATTTTGCTTTAATTGACATCTTATTGTTTGGGTCCTAAAATTACTACTCCTTTTATTTTAAATGTTATTCAAAATTTTGTAGCTAGTCAAACGTTATGTCCGAACCAAGCTTTGTAAATCAGCCATAGTGTTTATCAAATTCTATCAATCTTGGAGAAGTATTTTAGTGTCTAATTAATCTTAATTAGAGATACACTTGAAATGGCTGAATCTGGTGATTTGCAAATTGATCCCGTTAATCCCACTGTTAATAACATCACTACTAATGTTACTACTGAGGTTGGATCTGGTTATGGTAGCTCTATACCGTATAATGTGGGCACGCTAAGCGTTGATTTAACCGCAATGCTTGAAAAGTTTGTTGGACATTTTTTTATGCGTTGACAACAACACACGAAGATATGATTAATCACCAAGGGCTAGCTTAGAGTGATTATGACCCCTAATCCATTCACTCGTGATAAGGACCCTAAAGAGTATTTGACATGGCAAGAGAAGGATGAAATATGCAAATGAATGATTCTGTTGGGCTTGTCCGACACATTGTTCGATGTTTATTGCACTATTCTCGGCACAGCCAAAGACCTTTGGGATGAGTTGGACAGGAAATACAATACTAAAGACCAAGGTCTTGAAAAGTATGTAGTTTCTAAGTTCCTGAATTTTGAGATGAAGAGGGAAAATCGGTACTTGAAAAAACTCAGGAATTTCAACTCATTTTGCACTCCCTGAAAGAAGCAGGTATGTCGTTGCCTGAAAAATTTCAGGTGATGTTTATCA
Source organism: Adenophora triphylla var. japonica (assembly GCA_022495995.1). Taxonomy (NCBI): domain Eukaryota; kingdom Viridiplantae; phylum Streptophyta; class Magnoliopsida; order Asterales; family Campanulaceae; genus Adenophora; species Adenophora triphylla. The sequence goes on along the minus strand of JAFEMH010003182.1, from coordinate 23,104 downwards.
TTGAGAAGTTTCCTATGTCTTGGGAGGAGATTGGTATGTCTCTCAATAACAAAAGGGAAAAGATCTCACCGAATTATCTTATGCATGCTATCACTGTTCAGGAGAAACATATGAGTAAGGCCCGCAACGTGCTTGTTGAGTTTCAACCTAGGGCATTTGTTGTAACTGGGGGTAAAGTGGTGAAATTTTCTAAGAATAAACAACCTGTTGCTTCAAACAATCATGATCCACTAAAGCCTAAAAATAAAATTGCAAAGAAATCCAAGGCAAACCAACCTTGCTTTACGTGTGGGCAGATGGGACATTGGTTCAGGACTTGTCCAAACAAGAAGCCCAAGGCTCAAGATGGTGGACCTCAAGTCAACATGGTGACTGAAGGACCTGACATAAGCGGGTACATTTCTATTAATCCTCAAGTATTTACTATTTATAATTCCACTGAGTGGTTAGTAGATACAGAAGCAAATGTGCACGTTTGTTCTGATAAAACGCTCTTTGTTTCTTACCAGCCTGCGATTGGACGAACAGTGATGATGGGGAACTCAAGTGCAGCTAAAGTGCATGGCATAGGGCGCGTGGATTTGAGATTTCCCTCAGGACGTGTTCTATCTTTGCATCAAGTGCATCATGTTCCTGAAATGAGAAGAAATGTTATTAGTGGTTCTATTTTAGTTAGAGAGGGTGTTTGAATTAAATTTTAAGTTTAATAAAGTTGTAATTTTGTTTGGTGGATCTTTTATTGGCAAAGGTTATTTGTCAGATTGATTGTTTAAGATTATGGTTGATTTTATTGAAATAAATTATGTTTCTGAGAATTTTAATTCTTCTACTTTATGGCATTATCATTTGGGTCATGTTAATCTAGATTTTGTTAAATGCATGATGAAGTTAGATTTAATTCCAAAGCATACAATTAATAAAACTAAGAAATGTCAAGTTTGTGAGACAGCTAAACAAGTAAGAAAATCATATCTTTCCATAAATTGGGATTTAGTTTTACTTGATTTAATTCATACCGACATTTGCGAGTTTAATGGTTTGCTCACACGTGACCATAAGAGATATTTCATCACCTTTGTAGATGACTGCACTAGATATTGCTATGTGTACCTAATTAAGAGTAAAGATGAAGCTCTAGAAAAATTCTTAATTTTTAAGAATGAAGTAGAGAATCAAACTGGCAAAAAAAATCAAACACTTAAGGTCTAATAGAGGAGGAGAGTATACTTCGAACTTAGTTGTACTGGAATGTCAATAGTTTGGAATTATACATGACGAAACACCTCCTTATTCAACTCAGTCGAATGGGATAGCAGAACGGAAAAATAGAACATTTACGGATATGATTAACAGTTTATTAGAAAGTTTAGGACTACCTAAATATTTGTGGGGTGAAGCCTTGAGTACAGCTTGCCATATTCTGAATAGGGTACCCATGAAACATAAAGATAAGTGTCCTTACGAATTTTGGACAGAAAATCAAGTTTAAAATACTTTAGGGTGTGGGGGTGTCTAACAAAAGTGTTAGTCCCTGGACATAAAAGAAAAAAACTTGGACCCAAAACTGTTGATGCGATCTTTATAGGTTATGTTGAATACTCATATGCCTTGAGATTTTTGGCTATCAAATATGAAATCTCAGGCATAGATGTGAACACCATTGTAGAATTCCGTGATGCAACATTTTTTGAAGATGTTTTTACCATGAAGACTGGAGTGCCTAAAAATACTTCAAGTGGAAATCAAGACACTACATTGGAGTCTATTCCTGAACAAGTGGAAAAGATTTCAAATGTGGAGGTTGGACCCAATAGATCTAGTGCAAATGACGTTGAGTCAGAAGAACTAGATGAACCTAGAAGGAGTAAATGAGCTAGGGTCACTAAGGAGTTTGGAAGTGATTATATTACTTACAATATCGATGGTGATCCAGTAACCTTCAAAGATGCAATGGCTTTACAGGAATTCATTCATTGGAAGGATGCCGTTAAGGATGAAATAGATTCCATTATTCAAAACGGAACTTGGGAACTCGTTGACCTTCCTCCTGGGTGCACATCTATTGGGTGTAAATAGATTTTTAAAAGAAAGTTGAAACCAGACATAACCATTGACAAATATAAGGCCAGATTAGTTGCTAAGGGTTTCAAACAAAACGAGGGCATATATTTCTTTAATACTTATGCGCCTATTGCATGTATTACTACAATCAGAATGCTTATAGCGTTGGCATCCATATTGGGTCTTAATATTTATCAAATGGATGTTAAGACTGCTTTTCTTCATGGTGACCTTGAAGAGGAGATCTATATGGATCAGCCTGAGGGATTTTTAGCTATAGGCAATGAAAGAAAGGTTTGTAAATTGGTTAAGTCATTGTACGGACTTAAATAGGCCCCTAAGCAGTGGAATGAGAAATTTGATAAAGTTGTTTTATCATTTTGTTTTACTCATAGTGATGCAGATCAGTGTGACTATAAGGTTAGAGGTGATGATTGTATTATCCTATGCCTATATGTAGATGATATATTATTGTTTGGCTCAAATGATAATATAAAACTTGAGACAAAGTAATTCTTAAAAACAAAGTTTGAAATGAAGGATATAGGGATAGCAAGTGTGATTCTAGGGCTCAAGTTGATTAGATCAAGTGAGGGTATAGTCATCGATCTCAATCTCATTAGGTAGATAGTGTTATTGAAAAATATGGCTATAAAAATGCTAGAATCGCAAAGACACCCTATGACCTTTCTGTAACTTTGTATAAGAATGAAAGAGGTGTTCCCGTGTCTCAGTTGAGATATTCTCAGATCATTGGTAGCTTGGGATACCTAGCTAACTATACTAGACCTGATATTGCGTTTTCAGTGTCTAAGTTGAGTCGATACACTAGTTGTCCAAATAGAACTCATTGGGGAGACTTGGATAGAGGACTTAGGTACTTGAAAGGAACTAGTTACTTAGGCTTACATTACAGTAAATATCCTCATGTCCTTGAAGGATATAGTGATGCGAGTTAGATAGCCAAGAACTTCGGAAGTTATGGATGTACTGGGTATGTGTTTACTTTTAGTGGAGGGGCTGTAGCCTGGAAGTCCACCAAATAGACTATTTTGTCTCGATCTACTTTCGAGATTGAGCTTTGTGCTTTGGATACTATAGGAATCATGGTTGAATGGTTTATGGGATTGATGTTTGAGTTACCAATCAATAGTAAACTGATTCCACCGATATGTTTGCATTGTGACAGTATGAGCACAATAGCAAAGATCAAGAGTACCAAGTACAAACAAAAGACAAGAAGCCACATTCAAATTAGACTAAAAACTATAAGGAAGTATGAGTCTCAAGGGGTGTTTGCTGTTGATTTTGTGAGATCCAAAGACAATACATCTGACCCCTTAACTAAACGACTTGACCTTGGTCAGTTGTAAAATCCAGGTTAGGAATGGGATTGAAACCCATAGTTGACTCATCTGCAGTGGCAACCCAACCTACCTGAGTGGAGATCCCACAAAGTATGTTCAATGTGGTATAAACAAACTGCAAGAGTGAGTTGAGCATCTTGATAAAAGTGAAACGAAAGTGTCTCTGTCTATTCCTTGACAAACCTGGTAGATGCTAGATGTTGCAAGTTAGTAAGAGCTTATAACTCTGAATGGGATCGAGATCTAAGGAGGGGTAGTTGCAACACACCCTTGGAGATGCCCAACTACGAGAATGTTATTGTCAGGCCGCAGTTAGAGAATGTGGGTTGATTCTCGAGAACATTCTTGAGACAGGATCAGGACATATGGGCGAAATGCGTCACCTATATAGATTACTTCTATTGCATTTAACATGTAGTTGTTTACCAACACCATCACAATTAGGTTCAAGTTCAAGAACATAGTTCACTTAGTTTTTGTGGGGGGTTTTTGTTTACAACTTAGGTAATGGTTCAAATCAGAAGATACCATTATTGAAACCATGTTAAGAAAGGTGCATGTTGAACTTTCAACAATGGATTTGTGGGGGATTGTTGGAAAATTATGTACGGTATCGTTATATAATTGGTCCATTATATATATGGGTCATGAATAAATATATCAAAGTGGGACTTTATAAATGTGTTATATTCACTCAAACAACCTTTTATAAGTGGATGTCAATTTATAGTTGAAATCCAAAGTTGAAAGACGGTTTTATATTGGATAAATACATTTATAGTTATAATTTTTGCTACAGATTATAAGAAATAAATAAATTTACTTAGGTACATGTAATTTTTATAGGCCAAGTGGAACAAAGTTTTTTACCAAGTCAAAAATTTGTTAGTTAAACGTGATTGGATGGTGGTTTCAAATGAAGTGGGATTACTCATCCCTAAGATGACTCATTCATTCAACCAGGCAAAAATAATGGGATAACCCATTATTCTTTGAACTACCCTGGCCAGTTAACAAGTTTGGAAAATGGGTGTATATATTAGGCCATGGTGTTGGTCAAAAAAGACAAATGAAAAATTCCACTTTTTGATCCATTGTTCTTCCTCCGCAAATACTAATTAAAAGCTCCTTATTACCTACTGATATTTAGAAGTAGTCGAAGTAAATAGGAAAAGAGGTGCACCCGTTCCGGTTTTGTAATCGAATTATCCTGAAAGTAGGTTGCTGGAAACTCGTCTCTAGTGCACCCGTAAGTACGAGGGCAATACTTCTTCAAGGCTAGTCCATTCATCGGGCGATTTGATAAGTTTTTCTTTACTTCTTATAATTTTTTTTTTTTTATTCTAATTATATTTTATTTTTCCATCTATGCTTCCATTATTGCTTGTTTGGTTTGCCTTTGATTGTTATACAATTTAAATATTTATCTGTGTATATCAATCAGACTCACTGTTGAAAATTAGTGCATCAGGAAGGGATTTGGAACCAGTGGCAAAGTTGATGTTAGGCTGCAACGAACGGTGTGGATTTGGCCAAAAAAAATTATACATATGACATAGATTAAATGAGCTAAACAAGTCAGTTTCTGGGTCTTACATATAAATCATTTAATCTTTGCCGCCCGTTATCCAAAGAGACATAAATGACACAAATTCACATCGACTTATGAAGCGAAACAACAAATATATGCAGCTAGAAACTCCACGTCCCCAAAACCCAAAGAAAGATGCATTGAATGTTCAACGTGACAAGATAGTCCATGGCAATGAAAATTCATACTCTATTCCTAAAAAATGCACATCATTTTACACTTTTACGATCCAGAATATAGAACAAAAACGAGTCTATTCAAATAGTTTCATCTACACTTCTCTTCTAACTAAAGTGCAATAAGTTGGGCAAAATATGGGACACAATTTAGACTTGAACTTGACAATGATCGATTGGTGTGTATATCTCTTGTTGGATGAGGTTAATTTAGCTAGATTATTCCAAGTTTGGACTGGATCAAATAATTGGTCGCAAGATAAATAAAGAGACAAGATGAGTTGAGTCGAGTAAAATATAAATACTAATAATGTAGCGTGCTTGATGTGAATCATCAAATTCGTAATAAGATCAAAGTAAATAGTCAATATCGAACCAACCCACTTTATTACTTTAAGTTTAATTAGACATATACTAAAAAGTGATTGCCAAACCAAGCCACTTTTTCTTAAGGAAAATGGACAGGCATGTTAAGATGATTGATTTGGTCTTGTAGAGTAGTGCTAATAATTTGTCAACATAAACAAACTTGATGATGACAAAAACGTTCGGATTAGCCCAAATCCAGCAGCATGTTGTATCCTTGCGATTAAATAGCCTGAAAAAGATAAACAAACACGTAAACTTAGTCGGGGCTTCACCGGCAATTAAATATCCTTGCCATGATCTCTTATCGAAATCATGTTGCAATGGTAACATGTCCATACGAGCTAGGACGTCTAGGAATTATAGCCTATGATTAAAATTCGTACAATTTATTTTAATATTTTTGAAAATGGTGTATAAAAAACCAACCGTTTAGGGTAGGTTGAAAAAGTGTGATCCAACCTAGGGTGCATCTAGGGTGCCAGGATTGATATCAGGCGCTCAAACGTAAGTGACATACATCACCGTCCGCGATGCCATCAATCGTTCCAAAAATGGGATCTAAAACTAGTGAGGTAGTGTGCGGTTGACTATATTACATTATTGAGAAAAAAAAATATTTTTTTAGTCCTTTTTTTATTTTGAAAGAGATTGCTAAGGAAAAACAACACCACTCACACAAGAATCTACAAGGTACAATAATCAACATATCACAATATGATCAAGGGACTGCCCTCAATCAAAACATGAACAAAGAAATCAGACCCTGCAGATTGGCCAACTATGTCGCGGGACACAAAGATGTAGCCGGAACGCTCCGTCGTACGACTTGGAAAGCGCATTTCCAGAACCCAAAGCAAGAACAATAACCATCCCTCATCATGGCAAGGACTCATCATCATAGCCTCAGCACACCAAAATAAAAACACAGAAGCATGGCAAGCAAGAGAGCACAAAAGATGCACACATAAAGTCACAAGCACGTTACACACAAGCGAATATGAAGGATGTTAGAAAGAACGAAAGCTTGACCCACTATTTGAAGACCTAATTTTGAGTTTGGAAAAGGTTGAATTTGGGGGAACATAGTGAAATTGAAATCACAAGTCGAGATATTTAGAGTAAAGCCTTTACCTTCACGACCTTGACGATGGTGATGGTGGTTATGATGATGCAAACAAATGGGTTACATGCACGGAAACAAGCATGGAAAAAGAGAGAAGAGAGAAGAGAGAAGAGAGAAGAGAGAAGAGAGAAGAGAGAGAGAGAGAGAGAGAGAGAGAGAGAGATTTTGATGTAGGATTTCGGATGGTGATGGTGTTAAGGGTGGTATAGGCGAAAGAATAGAGGTTTTGAGAAGGAATCAATTGGGTATGACGAAAATGATGTAGCCATGATAGAAGAGAGAGAGAGAGAGAGAGAGAGAGAGAGGCGATGACCGTAGAAGGAGGGGCATCATAAACCATGGTAGAAGAGAGAGAGGGGAGCGTTTGTAGCAGAGGCTAATGAAGTTTTGGAGGAATTGACCCGGAGAGGAGTAGAGAGATCGAGAAGAAGAGTCAAAACGGAATACGAAAGGTTGCGGCTTATTCTGTACGCTAAGTAAAAGGGCAATTTGGTGATTTAGGAAGTAGTGAAGTTTGAGCGGGAAAACTGCTCTTGCGCTTGCCTCATTATATAGTTATAAATTTCTTTTTAAAAACATATATGAGTGTATGTTTATGATGTTGTCTCCATAAATATCAATATTATGATTTTTTTTAATACTACGAAGTTTCTTAAGTATTGCTTACAGATGCATAACAATCAATTTAATTTGTATTGTTATTTTATCAATAATAAGAAATAATTTTGTATAACAATATGTAAATAACTTTACTATTTTATCGGTTTGTTATTAGTTTTTTAAATAATAAATTATTTATTCTTAGTAATAATTGTTATTCTACATTATATTAAAAAATTTATTGTGTCTTATGAAGTGTTAGACTTAAGGTTGACCAATCTGCAAATGAGATAGTTTACAATTTTCATTGTTTCCTTTGGATTGGATATTTGTCCAAATTTTATGATGATAATTTGTGCTTATTTAAGGGCTTATAATTGGGTTGGGAGGTGTGGTAAAGCTGTAAATGGGGAAGGAGGAAAGAGGAGTGTACTGATTTTGTCATGTATGTTTGACAATAATTACCTTCAGAGATTCGATAATTCAATTTGATTAAATTTTACCCGTAAAATACATTCTCTAACCCATAAAAAATATATTAAATCATGAAAATTAAAAAAAACATATTAATATAATATTATTGATGGAGTAGAATGTAGAGTTGTAAATATAATAGAAAAGGTAATGTTTATTATGATACAGAATAATATAGTCCAACAAATAATATGGTTAATATAGTAATTGTTTCAATTCCTAATAATAATTTTATGACTATAAAAAGTTGATTGGGTTAGGTTTATATCTAATACTTTCAAATTGTTTCCAAAGAAGTATGTGTTGGAAAATTAGAATAATATTAGGGTGAATGGTAAAGTCAACCAAGAGTCAGCCACGGTAGTTCAGCAGCTCAGGAACTGCTCGGCTGAGCAAGGCGTAAGCCTCGGCCGAGCATCACTGTCCAGAAATAAGCATCCTCTGTTTGCCTCTGCTCGGGCGAGTCACTAAAGTGCTCGACCGAGCAACCAGCTTGTGCACGGGTGAGTCACCAAAGGTGCTCAGTCGAGCAGTTGCTGTCTTGGTCAGATTGATGTCCGAACTGGTGCTGGCTTGGAGGATTTGTGACTTGTGTTAACAGTCACAACTGACTCAACCTACTATATATATAGACCCCTCTTCCTTCATTCAGTCATCAAGTTGTTATCAAGTTATCAAACCAAGTTAAACACAAGTAATCCAATTCTCTCCCTCTCATTTAAAAGTGTTTGTTTCAAAGAGTTCGTTTATCGTTCGTTCTTCAAAGTTAGAAGACTAAGAGCAAGTCTGATTTTTGGTTCGTCCGTCAAGGTTAGTTAAAGTGCACACTAACTCTTGGTAAAAAGCATTGCATCTTGGGAGACATTCGCCATTGATCCGTTTGCACAATTACGGAGGCAAAATATTGTCTTATGGAGATTTGCTTCGGCATACCTCTCTTTAATCTCCTTCGTTTGATTTTCCGTATTGAAGATATCTAAAACATATATATATACTCAAAAATCTTAAGACAATATTTCCAGGTATTTGTTTTAATTATATCTTCTCTACTTCATCTCTTTCTTATTTGATTTTCTGCTTTCGTAACAGAAAATGGCTAATAGAAATGAATCCGTTAGTAGTGAGACTATTCCAACAAATCCAAATGCAATAGCGAGCACTTCAAGTGCTAATCAGCTTATGATGCCACCGGGCCTCATGATGCAGGAAACCGGAAAAGTTCAATGGGGCTGATTTCAAATATTGGCAACAAAAAATGCTGTTCTATCTCACAATGCTTGAACTAGTAAAGTTCTTACGTGAAGAATGTCCCATAGCGGCGGAAGGTGTAGTAGACAAGGCTGCACAATTGGCTATTGATGCATGGAAACATGCTGACTATCTATGTCGGAACTACTTATTGAATGGACTAGACAACACATTGTATAATGTGTATTACTCCATTTAAACTGTAAAAGGACTTTGGGACTCTCTCGACAAGAAATATAAAATCGAAGATGCTGGAACAAAGAAATTCTTTGTTGCAAACTTTTTGGATTTAAAAATGATTGATTCTAAAACTGTAATGAATCAGGTCGAAGAGATGCAAGTTCTATTGCATAACCTTGAAGCCGAAGGCATGCAATTGAGCGAATCTTTCCAAATTGCATGTATGATTGAGAAGTTGTCTCCTTCATGGAGATATTTAAAAAACTATCTCAAGCACAACCAAAAGGAAATGGAAGACTTGCTTGTTCGTCTTCGTATTGAAGAAGACAATCGTAGTGCAGAAAAGAGAGCCAATGCTCGAAACATGGAAGCAAAGGCTAACATGGTGGAAGAATCCCGACCTAAGAACAACAAAAGGAAGCATGATGACTCTTCTAAGAAGAAGTCAAGTAATGACAGCAACAAACGCTTCAAGTTCAAAAGGGACTGCTTCAATTCTGGGAAAAGCGGTCATTGGGCAAAAGATTGTAGAAGCAAGAAGAAGAAGCCTCCCCAAACAAACATGACTGAAATAGATACTCTATTTGTGGGTGTCTCCGAAGTAAGTTTGTCTGCTGTTGTATGTGAAGCCAACTTAGTGTCAAACGTCAAGGATTGGTGGGTGGACACCGGAGCCACTTGTCACATATGTGCCGACAAAAAGTTTGTTCGCAGAATACAAGAACATGGAACGTGAAGATTTTCTCTATATGGGAAATTCCGCAACTTCCAAGATTGAAGGCATTGGGAAGGTGATCTTGAAGTTCACATCGGGAAAAGAGCTTACTCTCAACGATGTGATGCATGTACCCGACATAAGAAAGAATTTAATTTCTGGTTCATTGCTTAGTAAAAAGGGCTTCAAAATTGTATTTGAATCTGATAAGTTTATACTTACTAAGGAGGGCATGTATGTTGGAAAAGGATACTTACCAGATGGCCTATTTAAGGCAAACACTGTTGTAGTGGACAAAAAGTCCACCTATTTGTACCCTCAAGTTATGAATAAAATTGACAATTCTATTTACTTGTGCGAGTCTTCTAATTTATGGCATGGTTTTTTAGGACATGTGAATCGTGCTTCTTTGAGAAAGCTTTTTGGTTTAGGACTTATTCCAAAACTTGATTCAATGAAAGGTCACAAATGCGAAATTTGTGTTGAAGCAAAGTTTTCAAAGAAACATTTTAAACCAATTGAAAGAACTAGTCAACTGTTGGGATTAATCCATAGCGATTTATGTGATTTAAAGCTTGTCCCAACTCGAGGTGGTAAGAAATATTTTGTTACTTTCATTGACGATCGAAGTAGTTATTGTTATGTCTATTTGTTAAGTAGTAAAGATGAAACAATGGATGCTTTCATCACTTACAAAACTGAAGTTGAAAATCAACTTGAAAAGTCAATCAAAGTATTAGGGTCCGATAGGGGTGGTGAATATGAATCAACGGAATCTAGTGACCTATGTTCCAAATTCGGAATCATTCATCAAACAACAGCATCCTATACTCCGCAAAAAAATGGTATTGTTGAGAAGAAAAAATAGAAATTTAAAAGACATGGTTAACTGTATGCTTGTAAGTTCGGGTTTACCACAAAACTTGTGGGGGGAAGCAGTGTTATCTGCTAACTTCTTGTTGAATAGGATTCCACATAAGAAAACTGGTTCCATCTGTTAGTACCGCTGGGTGTTACCGCAAAAAGCACTATCGGCAGTTGGGTGTTACCCGAACTGGAATGATTTGTAATTTAATAATTCTTTCCATATTATTTTATATCCTAATGTCTAATATTATTTGCAAGATATATGTGTTTGTTGGTCTATATTTCAGGTTAATACACGGTTGGAATAATAGCTAAAGATATGGAATAAGGTTGAAGATAAGTTCCACATAAATAGGAGATTTATGTGTAACTTTTACTTGGTCTACATTTGTTGATGAAGAAGCAAAAACGTGGGAAGACCAAGTCTTGTGGGTTGTTGCTGATTATTAGAGGAGTACAATGCCAAGAAAGCAAGAGAGTACAAGGTGATAAAGCAAGAACTTAGGCATCAAGTTTCGGTTGCTACATTTGAGGAGGAGTTGGCGCATGAAGAGGAAATCAAGCCAATAATTATCTTCACTCATCTCACACGTTTTTAACAAGAAGGGCTGTTATTTTGGAGTAGCCTCCAAGGCAATTGAAGGCTATTAATAGGCTAGGTGTGATTCATTTGAAGTATGCCAAATATCAAATATCAAACACACACACCTTAGCACAAGAGAGACAAAGTTCCTTTGGTTCGCATAATCCTTCATCCCTTGTGATTCTAGCTTAAACACTGAGTGTTTAAGAGAGTGTTGGCTAAGGATAGGATTCGTGCTTTGTCTCATTAGTTCCATAGAGCATTATCATTGTTTTAGTTATAGGGAACTTTCGACTTTGTAATTGTTCTATATTGATTATAAAGTCTTCGCCATCTAGGCACACTCAAGTTATATATTTATATAACTTGAGAAAATTATATCTTGTGTTATTTATTTCCACTGCACAAAGTTTTTATAAACTATTTATTTTGGTGTGTGTGTGTTTGTCCGTCGAGTGTGTTGTCCAAGGTGTTGGGTAACATCTACTAGAACATCTCTTTCCAAATGAATCCATTGACAATTTCACATACCATATGAATTATGGAAAGGAAGAAAGTCTTCCTATAAATTCCTCAAAGTGTGGGGGTGCCTCGCAAAGGTTGCCGTTCCACCTCCATAACTGTCAAAGTTAGGACCTAAGACCGTTGACTGTGTATTTATTGGATATGCAATGAATAGCAGTGCGTACAGATTCTTAGTACATAAATCTAAAGTAAATGACATTCATGTCAATACAATAATTGGATCTCGTGACGCTGAATTTTTCGAGGACGTGTTCCCTATGAAAAAGGATATTTATGAAAATACTCCTAAGAGACCACGTGAAAGCCCTTCTGAAAACAATGAAGATGCTGAACCAAGAAGAAGCAAGAGAGATAAAACTGCTAAAACTTTTGGTCAGACTTTATTTCTAACTTTATGATTGAAGATGAGCCTCAATCATTTAAGGAAGCCATGAACAACTCAGAATCAACATTCTGGAAAGAAGATGTAAATAGTGAGATTGAATCCATTTTAAGTAACAACACTTGGCAAGTAGTTGATCTTCCAAAAGGTTCTAAACCAATATGATGCAAATGGATTTTCAAAAAGAAATTAAGATCGAATGGTTCCGTGGATAAATATAAGGCTCGTCTTGTTGCAAAAGAATATCGTCAAATGGAAGGATTTGACTTTTTTGACACATACTCTCCTGTTACAAGAATCACTTCAATTCGAATCTTAATAGCCATTGCAGCTTTGTATAATCTGCATATACATCAAATGGATGTAAAAACTGCATTTTTAAATGATGATTTGAATGAAGAAATTTACAAGGAACAATTCGAAAGCTTCAAAGTAAAAGGACAAGAACACAATGTATGCAAACTTGTTAAGTCCTTGTATGGCTTGAAGCAAGCTCCTAAACAATGGCATGAGAAATTTGACAATGTCATGACTAGGAATGGTTTTATCACAAATGAATGTGATAAGTGTGTATATTCAAAGAAATTTGGTAACACATATGTATTTGTTTGTTTATATGTAGATGACATGCTCATATTTGGTCATGACATCGAGGTTATAAATAAAACAAAGAAAATATTTACCAATAACTTTGATATGAAAGATATGGGTGAAGCAGATGTAATCTTGGGAATGAAAGTCTCAAGAACCTCCAATGGAATTAGTTTATCTCAAACACATTATGTTGATAAAATGATTGAGAGACTTAATTCTCATGGAATTAAAGAGACTAATAATCCATTTTTGCCTCATATAGTTCTTCACAAGAATACTGAGAATGCGAAACAACAATTAGAGTATTCTCAAATCATTGGAAGCCTAATGTACTTGATGGAGTGCACAAGGCCGGATATAACTTATGATGTAAGTAAGCTAAGTCGTTTTACTAGTAATCCTAATAATGAGCATTGTAATTCATTATTAAGAGTTTTAGGATATATAAAACGAACTAGAGAGTATTCATTGCACTATAGCAAATTATCCTCCAGTAATTGAAGGATATAGTGATGCAAATTGAATATCTGATACAGATGAATCCAAGTCTACTAGTGGCTATGTATTTACTCTCGGTGGAGGTGCCATATCATGAAAATCTTTTAAGCAAACATGTATAGCTCGATCAACGATGGAATCTGAATTTATTGCTTTAGATAAAGCTGGTGAAGAAGCCGAATGGCTTGAACACTTTTTAGAAGATATTCCTCTATGGCCAAAACCCATGCATGTTATATGTATACATTGTGATAATCAAGCAGTTATAGCAAGGGCGGAGAATTTTATATACAACGGAAAATCTCGACACATACGTCGTAGACATAACATCGTTAGACAGTTACTCTCCAACGGAACAATTTCGATTGATTTCGTGCGATCAAAGGATAACCTAGCGGATCCATTTACTAAAGGTTTATCTAAGGAGAGAATAAACTGTGCATCGGAAGAAATGGGGCTAAAACCTAAACAAATCTAAATCAACTTGATGGAAACCTAACCTGGGGACTGAAGATCCCACGGACTAGGTTCAATAGGAAAAACTAGTTATGATTGATTTGAGAGAAGCACTTGAAGTTTATCTTCATCTCATTTGTATGATGCAAACGTGTTGCCTACAAAGTGGTAGAGGTTAAGCTATTGCTTTTAATGATGACTATATCTTGTAAATTAGTACAAGTGGGATAATGTAGGATACTCTTTATAGCACATCACCTATGTTAGTGTGAACATGGCCGATTCGTTGAGAATTTTACTTAGGCAAATTCTTTAAAGCAGTCGTAGAACCAAGAAAGTTCAGGGCCAAAATAATGAACACAATAGAACCAAAATCTGATATGAGAAATTTAATGTGTTTGGTCTATTGTTTAAGTTTACAATAACGTCTGACAGTTCAATACGTTACATACACTGATCAGCCAAGTAAACTCGATAGATTCTTACTAAAGAAGGTTCAAAGCGAAAGCTACCTATCTTGATGCATTTACTTCTCAGCTAGGAACTGCTTGGTCGAGCAAGGCGTAAGCCTCGGCCGAGCATCACTGTCCAGAAACAAGCATCCTCTATTTGCCTCTGCTCGGGCGAGTCACTAAAGTGCTCGGCCGAGCAACCAGCTTGTGCTCGGACGAGTCACCAAAGGTGCTCGGTCGAGCAGTTGCTGTCTTGGTCAGATTGATGTCTGAACTGGTGCTGGCTTGGAGGATTTGTGACTTGTGTGAACAGTCACAACTGACTAAACCTACTCTATATATAGACCCTTCTTACTTCATTCAGTCATCAAGTTGTTATCAAGTTATCAAACCAAGTTAAACACAAGTAATCAAATTCTCTCTCTCTCTCATTCAAAAGTGTTTGTTTCAAAGAGTTCGTTTATCGTTCGTTCTTCAAAGTTAGAAGACTAAGAGCAAGTCTGATTTTTGGTTCGCCCGTCAAGATTAGTTAAAGTGTACATTAACTATTGGTAAAAAGCGTTGTATCTTGGAAGAAATTCGCCATTGATCCGTTTGCACAATTACGGAGGCAAAATATTGTCTTAAGAAGATTTGCTTCGGCATACCTCGCTTTAATCTCATTCGTTTGATTTTCCATATTGAAGAAATCTAAAACATATATATACTCAACAGTATGTAATAATATTTATTTTTATTTTCCTGAATATTTTAAAGTAATGTATAACTACTTTTTACTATAAATATGTCCTATTTGTTATAATATTTGTGTGGTATTTTTTAAGATATTTCTATTCATATCTAATCCAAGTATTTTGTCGTAATTTTGTCTATCGCATGTACTTTTAGTTTTGGAAATTAAAGAATCGGGGGTTTCTAACAACAACTTCTAAAAAGAATAGGGGAGGAAAGTGAAAGAAAGAAGGAAAAAAAAGGAGTGGCGCCAATGGGTGGCGTCATCAATGCCGAGTCATAGAGAGAAAACATGGGGGCGTGTCAACTGTAGGTGAGCCGTATCTTCTTCCCCATTTCATAATCAATCCCATTCGTCTTCCTCCCTCCTTTTGTGTGTGTGTGACTGTGTGTTTATCATAGTCATGACCGGCAAAGAAATCCTCCACAAGATGAAGGTACGCCAATCTCTAAACTCATCACTCTATCCCCAATTTTGAATTATTCTGGTTATTTTCATCTTAATTTGTATTGAACTGGAGAATCAAGATCTAGGTAAAAAAAATAGTTACTTACAATGTTTAATTACTATTAAGCTTTGTTAATTACTTGCTTTTCTTGTTTGAATGCCGTTTATTATTGGAGTTTTTGTTCAGTATTGTCTGATTAATGTCGCAATTAGGAATGATTTTGTGGTCATATTCTTGCTCTGCTTGATGATTCTTAGCAGCATCTAGATATTTTTACTTTTCAGGTGCACTTTCTTGTGTCATTTGTGTTTGAGTTGTTTTTTTTTTGTTTCCCATTGACCTAATTTTACACCTCTACTGTAGCTTGATTGGGAATATTGTACAGTTACTTGTAAGTGATGACTCCATGAAAATCGGCCCATAGAGGGGTGGCAAAGGTCGGTCGCGGAAAGAGTATCGAACCTTGGCCAAGATCTGCAAAAGGGTGCGGGGGTTGGCCCGCTATAACCCTCAAGTGTAATAATCAGTATGTGTATATGAGAGCTCTAGAGAGAGTATTGTAGAGAGAGAGAGAGAGAGAGAGAGAGAGAGCATCACTTGTGACATACCTTTCACCAAATGGAGGAGGGTTATATATGTAGGGGGAGTAATTGCGTAGGTGGCATTTTAGGGGGTCCCATCATATGTATTTGGTATAAGTATATATGTGGTATATTTGTGTGTTCTATATTGTGTATATGTGTATGTATAAATATATCAAAAGTCAGGGTTCATCATTAAGTAATACGTGTCAGGAATCCATGTTAAGCTGCAAACTTTTCTCATCTTTGCACTCTAACCTAAATTAGAAAGGCGTTGTTATTTTGTAGAATAACAGTTGTATTAGCAATGCCAATGAAAACTCTAGCGGCCTAACACTTCCCTCTTGAGGCTAATATTTCCTTTCGGGATAGAGTCAGTAAAAATCTCCTGTCATATCCTTGTTGAAATGTTTATTTAGATTGGCAATGATATTTCATATACTGCAAAAATCATAATGAAGTAGTGACGGATACCATTGGATTTTGCATCCAAGTTCTAGCTGAAAAATATGCTTTCCGGTGTTTTTTTAATGATAACTATAATTCATCTGTAAAGCCTTGCGTTTTGGTCCGATTTAATCATAACTGCGTGCTCACTTGGCGGAAGAATAAGAACTATGAAGTGGAAAATGTAGGGGACATCACGACTAGAAAATTCTGAAAATAAGTAGATGCATCTAATTATGTGCGTCTGCTTCCTCACCTAGACCTATGCCATCTAACTAGTTTCCTTTTATGTGCTTCTTGTTTTCGTGTACACGATTCTGAATTTGGTATTGAACATTCGGTCATTAATATTTTGTTAGAATCAGGAGACTCTTCACAAAGGCTTCTGCAGTTTGATGTTTTACACATTGTCTTCTTGCAGGAAAAAGTTGGCTTAGGTTCATCAACAGCCGAAACTGGAAAAGGAAAAAGTAAGATGTCAAAACATATAACTCATGGCTATCATTTGGTTAAGGGTAAATCATATCATGACATGGAAGACTATGTTTTCGCACAATTTAAACAAGTTGGTGAAAACGAACTTGGACTATTCGCCATATTTGATGGTCACTTGAGCCATGAAATTCCCGATTATTTGCGGTCTCATTTGTTCGACACAATTTTAAACGAGGTAATGTCTATAGCTCCTCATTAACTATGCTCTGTATAATTTATATTTCATTTTTTTTTTAATTTTGATAAAACTGCATTCAAATGAAGAATTTGCCCAAGTTGTCATTCTGACCGTAGAAGTAATGCATGTTAGAAGTTTCCCGACTCCCTTTACCTCTTGTGCACTCTTGTTTTGATAGTTCACCAGAACTGCATTTGTTCTTACAAATTGTGAATTCCCACAAACAGCCTGATTTCTGGACTGAGACAGAGCGTGCAATTAGGACAGCATATCGTGTCACTGACAAAACGATATTAGACAAAGCAGTTGACTTGGGTAAAGGGGGTTCAACTGCGGTTACTGCGATTCTGATAAACTGTCAAAAGCTGGTTGTAGCTAATGTTGGAGACTCTCGAGCTGTCATATGCAAGAATGGCGTGGCCAAACAATTATCAGTTGATCATGAGCCTAGCAAGGAACGTAAAATTATTGAGAATAGGGGTGGTTTTGTTTCTAATTTTCCAGGTAACATTTCTTGAGAGTAAAAAACTGTAGTTAAACAGTTTAATATATGTTGCAAGCCTCACAAATTATAGCGTAGAAACTAATTGTATGTTTTCTTTGTATCTTCTTGTGCTTGAATCTGTCTACACATCTTTCTTTCATCCTTTTTTTAACTATTGAATTTTATTTCCCTGCGGAGTGATTGTGATTTTAAATTGAACCAAAAGTCTGGACAGTATGCTGTGAAGTTGGCTCGAGTATCAACTGAATCTTTCCTGTATCTCAATTTGGTTGAGTTTCAGTGGTCAAACCAGGGGCGGACCCAGGGTCAAAATAGAGGGGTTCACAAATTACATTACCCAAAAACTTCAAAAATAATTACTTACCCCAAAACTAGTTCCAACTTCCATCAATGATTTTCTTTTCAAGAATCGCCTCCATAATCAACAAATAAGAAAAAACCACCAATCCTTAAAAAAATCAATAACACCATTAATCCAAAAAATACTCATTTATTCATGTGAAACTCATCTTCAAAAACCCCATATTGATTAATAAATCAATAATATGAACCCTAAATGAAATCATAAATTGAAATCTAAAGAGAAAACCCTAAATAAGAAATTCCAAATTACTCAACAATAAAACCCTAAATTGAAATCTCAAAAATTAAAACTTACTAGAAGCAGTGATTAAGATCGGAGGTGGAAGTGAAGATGGGTTGGTGGAGGTGGAGGTCAAGGTGGCTGTCCGGCGCCGGCGGACGAGGTGGCGACTCCGCGACTGGAATCCTGGATGTGAGCGCCGTCGCTTTTCTTTTTTTCTCTCGCTTTTTGTTTCTCTCCCATCTCCTTCTCGTATTAATTTAATCAACCTTTTTGTTTTTTAACCGTGTCTTCCTTTTTTGCCGGGGGGGTGGGGTGAGCCGGTAAGTGGGGCGTGCACTTAGTAATATGTATATTTTTGTTTTACATGCCAACATTAATTTTTTTTTGGGGGGTTCACAGCCACCCCTTTGGGTGTTCCTGTGTCTGCCCCCGGGTCAAACTACAAAATTCTTACTAACCGAATTTGAATGATATTTTTTTATGCTTGAACGCTTGTTGGGTGCAAATTTAATAGCATTTACCCTTCATTGTAACGTTAACTTTGATTTCTCACCTTTACTGTTTCAAATTCTAAATTAATGAAATTTGTGTATTTTATCATGGAAAAAACACACACCAAAGAGAAAGAAGGAAATAAACTTTTTTTTTTAATCTGATTCTCTCTTGTTTACGTGTGAATACATTACAATTAATTTCACACATGGGATGTTCCACGAGTTGATGGGCAATTGGCAGTAGCAAGGGCATTTGGTGACAAGAAATTGAAGGAACACCTCAGTTCAAAACCAGACGTGTCAAAAGAAGTTGTGGATGATGATACAAAATTTGTCATATTGGCAAGTGATGGCGTATGAAAGGTTGGTTTCCTCTGCTCCTTAGCATGAACTAAATCAGAATTTGCCCACCCTCATAAGGGAAGTTTTATGTTTACATACCTTTGTTGCTTGGATAGTTTCAGTATGATTTTCTTACGGAGCATACAATTTCTTTAGTAAATTATCGCTGGTTCTTTTGTAAAAGCAGATTGCTGAAACTATTGGCTCTTTATTCTTTGCCATGAACTTCTCTTAACCACACTTGAATATTATAGATTGGGTGATTGTAAGGACTGCAGAAATGCTCTTCTAAGATTGCCACTCAGTTCCAGTTCCAGTTCCCCCCGCCCCCACTCCCAAATGCAAGTATATGCATAAATGTGAATTTATAAAAGCTTTCTTAAATAAATGCATTTAACCCATTTTGTAGCATAAGGTCCATAGCCTACAATAAGCTACTATCTCTGTCCCAAAATGAATGACCAAAAGTTTTCAAATTTGCTCTTGATCAAGAGCGAATTTCAAAGTTCTTTTGGTCAATTTATTTTGGGACGGTGGGAGTATCTTTTATAATGGTCTTGTTGCAATATTTAGTGCCGTGTTTCTCGCTTTCTTATGCTTTAGAAGGGCTGCATCATGATCTAAGTTTTGTTGCAGGTAATGTCAAATCAAGAAGCGGTGGATTGTTTAAAGAATGTAAAGGATGCACAAGCAGCTGCAAAGCAACTCACGGACGAGGCACTTTTAAGGAGGAGCACTGATGATATTTCCTGCGTTGTTGTAAGATTCAGCGATCCTTGTTGTTCATAAGGTTAAATCTTTTCGCTTTGATTGGCACTTTGTACAAATTCATGACTTGTTACCGTGTTCTTTTTGCCACGTGTGTTGTATTTTGTGAATTGGTATAAAGTCTCGTTTGAACTGTGATCAAGATTTGGGGTGTCGTTATTTTTGCAAAATTCTCCACTTTATATTGTGCCTGTCTAATTTTGACCGCATTCTCTCTTTGAATCCTCGAAAAAAATGAGTTGTTAAAGGAGGAAATGAGCAGAGGGCATAAATATATATGGAGATTTTTACTGTGATTTTTAATAAGAAGGGGCTGTAAAACATGTCATTTGTAGGTGCATAATGTCTCACCAAATGGTTTTGGCTCCTGGGGTTTAATCGTTGCCAAATGACTTACTTTAGTAACTATCCAAGAATATCCATCTCAAAATGTGTCTATCCCAATTAAACCGAAAGTTTTTAATACTTCTGACCCACCCGTTTGGTATACTTACAATAATTATCTATATACTATTTCTTATCCACATTTTCTCCTACCTCACTTTTTATATTTACAACACTTATTTACTCATCTTGTGCCTTTTAAGTGGAATTTTGTGCCTTTTCAGGTGGGACGGAAGAAGCATAGGGGTTATGATGGTTGATTATATTTAAAAGTAAAATAAAATATTCAGGCTTAGCATCAAGCAGCGTTTGTAGTCCAACGGTTAGGATAATTGCCTTCCAAGCAATAGACCCGGGTTCGACTCCCGGCAAACGCAACTCTTTTTATTTTATTTTATTGGGAGGTACAATGAATGGTCAAGTACATTTTGGAGACATGGTGAAGACCACAACTTCAACCTCAACCAATCCTCAACGCTGCTATAGGTGGGCTCTTGTTGTTGAGAGCTACTGTTGCCATGATCTCTGGCGACAGCCTTACCGGCAACTTTGTATTTAATATTTTTGGACAGTGTCCTTGGCGGTCTCCAAAATTATTAGGGGTACGTATTAGATAGGCTCAATTTTAACTCAAAACTTAACCCAAATTAATATTTGATCCATACATGTTCAACAACATCCCACATTTAAAAAAAAAAAAAAAAAAGCCCTAATTTAAATTTTTCCTAATTTCGTTTGTTACTTAGAAAAAAAAAACGAAAATAAAAGATTTAAAGGAAGAAAAGGAAGGACGCTTTTGGCATACCCACCCAGTTACGACCACGCCGGATCCAACGCTCCGCTGCCGCAGAACCGCCAGATCGCCACCACCACTGCAGTTGCATCACGTCACCGTCAATAATCAAAGTAATTCGTTCTCCTTCTCCAGATATATCCCTAAATCCCCTAATTGATTTCAAAGAAAAGCCTTAAATGTGTTGGATCCCATGGCATGTTTTCTCTCTGTATTATGCTCCTTATCTACGAAGTTACTTATAATCAAGTAATTCAGTTCCTCCTATTCTCCAATCCCTAATCCCTTAATTGATTTCAAAGCCTTAAAATTGAAAACCCTAATTGAAAAACCCCCTAAATTGAATAATGTAATTTGAAATTGAGTTTGTTGGTTTTTTAAAGATAAGAATTCCACCAAAACACTCTAATGTAATTATTTGGTGGAACAATGTTCGTCATTATAATGGATTTATTGCGCCTTGCTGCACTGCATTTATAATTTGAAATTGATTTGTCGTCAAGAAAGGCTCAAATGGGCTTAGAGTTTGAGTATCGATTGAGAAAAAATATAGTTGATAAAGATTTGATTATTCAATATTGATTCATGATTTTGCTTCCTAAATATGCTGAGGAGAAATGTGTTTATATAGTATCATGTAAGGATATTATGATATATCATATTTACTTTTTATTTAGTATAAAATATTGTTACTTACTAGATTGATAATGACCAGTATTTTTCACTTTGCTTCTTTAAGGTTAAAAGAGATTACATTAAGCGGAGCCTCGCCTAAAAGAGTTAAGCGCAAAATTGCACAAATTTTACAGGACCGGCCCTGTCTAAATGCCATTGTGAAAAACCTCTTCCTCTCAACTAGAACTTTTCCAGGTTTGGCAAGATAAGTTGTTTGCTCACCTCCAAGACTATTCTGGCTTTATTGTGAGACAGAGATCCTAATTCCAAAATGATAAATGAAGCATTCCATGCACTTCCATACTAAATTTGGTGCAGCGAAGAAAGGAACACATTAATCCCGCCAGCATGAAGTTGGGAACGCGTCAATGGCCTCCTTAGAACTTGCCAGACTTCCTTGATGTTTGCCTCTCTATAATGGAAGTTCTACTACACATCTACACACTGGCCTTGGAGAATAGTAAAGTAAATGCATCCCTGCCCCATCCATGTGCATATGTTGATGCAAGTCACCTTGTTACGAGAAGCGAGGTATGGGTGTTTACAATTACCAAAAACTATCCTAAAGAATAAAAACAATCACCTCGACTTTGTGAAAGCATACTGCCTTCGTATGCATATGTGTTCCGGGTTAGTTCGTTATTTTACAAATGAAGGTGTAACAGCTATTTCTGCACCCAAGCAATTAATCAATATACTGATTTGAAGGATTCATAAACCTAACTGGCACTGTTGCTAATTTGTAGAATCACTGTCAGTTCATGATTGCCAGCCTAGATATCTTTTATATGAGACAACCCTTCATATGGCACAAGTGGCTAACATGACCCACGGGTAACGAGCCACACATGGCTAAGTGAGTCTTTACCTCTAGTCCCCACGGTAGAGCCTATAGTACTAATAGGGTAGAGCACGTCTTATAAAGAGAAAGTGATTGAAATGGAATCCAACATTATTAATGCATGCAAAAATGTATATAATAATTCTTTGATATCGTAGGGAGGTAAAAGTAATCCCTAAATTTGGACTTTTGGCTATAAAGACAGTGTTTACCATCAGAGAACTTAGAGAGAGAGAGGAGAGAGAGAGAGAGAGAGAAGAGAGAGAGAGAGAGAGAGAGAGAGAGAGAGAGAGATGAAGTTCCTTAGGTTCCAATGCCCATGTTGCTCTTGTTTCATGCTTTACCATACAAGCCTAAGAAAGGGGAAACCCACAGAGAAAAAAACCAGCAGAGAGAAGGAAGCCAAGCTGAGGAGAGGAGGAAGGAAGCCAAAGGAGTAGTGATGAAGGAAGCCACGGGAGGGGAGATAAGGAAGTCAAAGAAAGGAGAGGAGAAGGAGAGCCAAGGGAGAGAGAAGGATGATCAAGGGAGAGGAGGGAAGCTAAGGGAGAGGAGAAGGTAGTCAAGGCAGAT